>CAJRST010014446.1:891110-1013323 GCA_907169785.1 Menidia menidia
CCACACTGAAATAATCCAATTGGATTTTGCAAAGCTCATTGGGCATCCACCCTGATACACCCATGACTTCCCATCAGGAGTGTTTACTGCATCTGTCTGTTAATGTGAACATCACCGGCACACACACACACACACCTACACACACACACGCTCACACACACAGACACAAGGAGAAGCTGAATGAGGGGGCTTTGAATCGGGGGTTTCTTCAGCACTGTCACAGCAGTTTCCCTCCTTTAAAGCTGTCAAGGTAATTCTTATCTCCATTCAGAAACTCGTCATGTCTTGATTACCTATTGTGTACACCTGGGGTTCCCCTCCCTCATGTGTTTAAATAGTCCTCGTTTCCCATGTCCTGTGCCAGTGCGTTTTCGTCCGTCTGTTTTCGTCACCCCACGTCAGGTTTCATTTTGTCACAGCCCAGTTTACTTTATTGCCATAGTTTTCTTTTTGTACCATAGCCATGTTTTTGCCATAGCCTTGTTTACCTAATTTTATACTTTGTTCGCGTTTTTGTCACAGCCATGTTTTGTCACAGTCATGTAATCTTGCTTTGTTACTTTGTTCATAGTTTTTCCACAGCCTTGTTTTGTCCCATGTCTACCACCCACTCCTTTTGAGTGTGTTTTTGTTCAAATAAAACCCCTTGTTTTCTGCATCTCCGCGACTGAGTCTTCCCTCCAAGATCCCACTCCTGACAACCTCTGAGAAATCCCCCCCCTATTTTCGTCCGGTTTACATCAACGTCCGTCTACATGTAGGCAAATGAGCCGGGTCTGAAAGAGCCAGAGGCGTTAGCCGGTGCCCGGGGCCGGGTCTTTGGTCAGCATTATCCTTCGGTGTTAATTGTAAATTGGAGCGGAGCTCATCTCTAAAGCGCGCCTCCTCGGTTTGGTAATCGTTACCAAGCTCACTGGCGCTCAGTGGCACGGATATTCCACCTCGCTGTTCCCGCCCAGCCGTCTCCGGGGAGCCGGCGCTCATCAGGCCCGGCCATGGCGGCAGATGTTCACCGGCTGAGATGTGCTGACGTGGTTAGGGTTTGGACTCGAAGAGCGAAAACTAGCTCCTGTAGCATGGAGGGAACTATATGTTTGCCACCAGCCGAGAGGCAAGACCTCATTGTAGCCGGCTTTCTTTAACACTTATGATGCCATCTGATGCTCCGCGGTGCAGATCCTATCTGTAGAAGTAATTGTTTTTCAGTCGTCACCGAGCAATTTCAGCTGTTTCTGAGTATTACAGTCCATCAACAGCTAAAAATGACACATTGCGAAGAAGAACAAAGGAGATCATCCCTATAGCTGTCATGGTAGATTTAAGATTTTTTAAAGTCATTCCCACATATTAAATTTAACTTGGGCCTGTTGAATCTAGTTTAGAACACAAAAGTAACACAAAAAAGGGGCATGGAATTGCATTTGACCTATTGCAAAACTCATTATTAAAGAAAGAGGGAACTTGATGGTTAGATATTTGTTTCCGCTGTCCGTCATAGGATTAACCTTCATTTGTCTGAAAAAACGGTGAGGTGTTGGATTTTTATTTTCAACACGACAGGCCGAATCATTGAGTGTTGACTCATTCTGCAGATCCTGGTAGTATTCACAATTCCTGCCTTACAGGCATATTACACGGGTTTCTTGGCCTTTCTTGGCTTCAAAGATACCTTGAAGTTGTCTGCAGGGTTAATCAGCATTCGGCAAGCCAACAAAGAACTGGTTCTAAAGAAAGTTGACTGTCAGATGAGGTCATTGACGGGAAAAGCCGCCAGCGAGGCGACCAATGTAGGAATAAGAGACAACAAAAGAAGAATAAAAGAAAAGAATCTAAATTGTCCAATCAAGCAGGCAAAACGGGAACGGCCAAGGACGGCCAAAAAGGCAAAAGCCCAGAAGCTCGGGGAGGTTGATGAACCAAAATCCAAAAACCCAGCTTGACTGCAAACAATCGGCCAACATAGATGATCTGGCATGGAACAAAGGCAGCTAAGTAGTACGTGCCGCATATAGGAAGAGGAAATCGTCTAAGTGAAGACAGCTTTGGAGCAAAATTGCACACAGGAGGCAAAACCTAACCAAGAGAGGCGGAGAGATTAAAAGATGAAAATCCAATAAAGGAAAGAAGAACTTTGGACCATTTTCTTTCATTTTTGTTGGCAAAGACTACAATGACATCCAGATCGAGACACATTTACCATTTTGTGAGTAGTTAAACTTATTCCAAAAGCAGTCATTGTTAAAAAGAAATATTAAACTAAGATGAAAAAGTTTTATTTCTGAGATTTAAGACCTTTTTAACTGAATGATCACAAGAACTTGGGGAAAAAATTACTTAATATACAGAGAAATTACACATTTTACACAAATTAAGGTACAGTTTTTGGAATACTTCACTATTTCATAGAAAATTAGAGCATGAACTGTCACCTTATGTAAAATCTAGTCCACTTGTTGGCATTAAACAAATATTTATCACAGTTTCCGGGCAGAGATAGCTGCTGATTTTTTACATTCACTTTGTTTTTTCTATCGAAAACATCCATGATGGCCTCTGGACAGCAAAAGAAAATATCTCCATGGAGTACCCACTGTACCTCAGAATATCAGGAAAGACACTCTGACTCTTTCATTGACATTTGATCAAAGGGTTCAAAGTCCAGATTTGAAGGGAAGAAGGGGTTAGGGGGGTGGCACTTTCCAATGTCAAGTGGGAGAGGCGAGATCCAATCTAATTCTGATCAATGGAGCCTTTAAGTAACTTCACTTTCAGATGTCGATTCCTCTTTCGGTTGATGCTTCTTGGTGCTTCCACTCGCCGCTTCATCATTGCTTTACAGCTGAAATCCACAGTGCTCAGGTTAGGTACAGGATTCTAAACCACATGGGGGAAACATGAGATGTTAAATAGCTTCGTACAACATGTGAGGGAGGGAGATGATCATTCATTGGTCGAGAAATCGGGCAACGTTGTTATCAATGCTTTTCAAAGTCAATTAAAGAAACTCACCCAGGATTACACGAGCATTCAGGAGATGAATAGGAATGGTTTTGAACCTTTCCGGTGGGTTTTATTATAAAATATATATTTTTTTCATCTTGTTCTTCTCGGTGACATTTCTGAGTCATTTCTGCATTTCTCATTTTCGTACCTTTGTCGGCGTTCGGAAGGCGACAATCGATGCCAGAGTTTGTGTCTGCTGTGTTTCAGGGGGCGTTATGGTTTGGAGTTGATTCAGAGGTTAATGAAAAAGGCTCAGTCAATGTCTTTGTGCTCTGAGTCGCACAGCATCTCCCCGGTAAATCCAATTAAAGTCATGATCATTTCTGCTTCGGTTTGAGCGTTTGAGTGCATCTTTCTGCAGACTCATGGACAACCCCCCGTTTGTGAAGCAGTCACTCACTATACGCCACACCTGTAGGGAACTTCCCCCTGACAGGATATGGCATTATATCGTAATTCATTTTTAAATACAATATTTGGGTATAAACAGATCTATACTACAAACTGTGGTTGGACATAAGATCGTCAACAGTATTTTATGGCTCAAAATAGCTAAATGAATGAATCTTTATGGTCATTGTCACAAGAACAACAAAATTTAAAAAGTGCCATCAATCAGTGCATATGCCCACAATTTACACACAATATGAGAAATAAATGACAAATAACTCATAAAAAAACAACAACTAATAAAAAAGAGTAGCACATTCTCACACACATCATCCATGATGATTAATGGTTATTTTTGCAAATCGTTCTGTTAGCTAAAGTCTATCAGAAATGTGGATAAACTACAAATGATAATGTAAATACAAAAGAGTGATAACGAATTAAACAGAAGCCAAGAGAGCTAAGGTGGAAAGGTGACGATTTAAAAACATCAAGCCACGTGTCGCACTACCTATTAGGCCCTTGTAATTGGCTGAAAACTGTCAGATCTTTGTCGCGTCTTCATGTTAACGCGTCGCCAAACTGCAAATGAAAACCTCATCCGGAATTCCGGGGACGCCGCCCCCCCTCACCGGAGCTCCTCAGAAGGTTTCTAGGCATGCTCCTGTGTCCACTAATGGCCCATCCATCTGCAGGCCGGTGCAGGAACACAAAGAGCAGGGTTTTCGTCTGCTCTCTCCTCTTGTTTCTGGGGGCTCTCTCCTTCTCCTCACACCGTGAATGATAGCACCCCAGTGGCATCGTGGGTGATAGATAAATCCTCCCGGAAATAGGAACTGCATCCTGAGAGGAAAGGGGGGTCCAAAAGGGATCAATGGATCTTTTAATTATCGGTGTGGCTGAGGCACGCTATTGCTTTCAGGGTTAGCTGCAAGCACTAGATCCGTTACACAGACTTTAGCATTCAGATACTAAGAATCGGGCTCCAGCGTATTCATTACAGAGCAGAAATTAGCCTTTCAGATCTCAGAGATGTTAGCCGATACACGTATCTCCGGCTTTCCCCGCTAAAAATTCGGCTGATAAAACGGGAGCCGTGTTGTGACGCCCGTTCTCACCAATTTAACTCCCCGGCGTTTTACAGATTTTTAATGAAATCCTATTCTGAGCGACACTGGAGGGACAAAGACAGCCGCTGTTGACTTTATCTTTTTAAATCGCCACGCCGGTAAAAACGCAAACAAGGGGGCACGCATATGTATAAACACGCTCTTATCAGATTGAGAGGATACAAGGTGGTGGGCGAGGGATTAGAAGGACGCCGTAGTTTAGCAGGCGACGGCTAGCAGGGGGAGGATTAAGCTCCCGCTCGCTCCTGACCATTAATCCCGCCTGTAACCGAACGAAGCAGATGGCAGCCAACAAATTCCACAGCCACTGATGGAATTTCCACTAATGATGCTCCCAATCTGCACAGCATAACAAATTAGTGAAAAGGATAACAGGAACGCATTCTTACTTCGCCTCTGAGACGGAGGTGAAGGCAGGGTCAGCATCAAAAAATATTTCCATCCAATTTGTTGATCTCACTGTGTAAACAAGGCTCTCCTCTTTGGAAACATATCTTAATGCCTCGGGCTATGCTGAGTGTAATACCTTGATTAAAAGCTAACTGGCTCATATGTATAGCTTGGTGCGTCTGACTGAGGCCAGCTTTTATTGGGTGAGACACCCACAGATGCTTTTCTATGTGGATTCGAAGCAAGAACCCTCTTTTTTCAGCAACAATGCTGACCGACGCAGCGTCCAGCAGCCCGGCTAACGATGTCATATCCTAAATACCTCAGCTTGGCTCCCCGACCTAAAAACTCCGTCCAACATTTCTCAGGGTGCACAAAGACCTCCCTCCTTCACACCACGCTCATTGCATTTTAATATTGACAAGAGACACATTCAACTCCACCACTAAATGACCTCCTGACCCATGAAGAAAGAAAACAAAAACAAATTAACACAATCAATTCTTTAGCAAAAAGTAAACTCATTTCCACTTGCATTTTGATTATATGCACACCAACTCCACCAGAATTGGATTAATATACCATTAAATGGCCTAAAAAACAATATATATTTGTCGTCCTTATCTCTTATATTTAAAAAAAAAGACATGTAGCAAGATTTGTCACAAATTCCTTAGATCTTGTTTTTTAAAAATGTTTCTGTTAGTTGGTTTTTGCTAATTTGGGATGATGCAAAATGCAACTCGCAAATGAAGCAAATGAACTGCTTAATATCTGTTTTGCTATTGTCTCCAGGAGACCTATGATAGCAAAAGTGAGAACACCTTACACATTTACCAGAGCAAAAGGCCCCATCACTCTTCACCACTGCCACCTACACCGGTTGGCATGTCTCTCTGAGCACAATGTGCTGTCACCGCTCACAAATAATTGTAGGTGTTGCGAATCTGAAGCCGCGTCATTAATTGGATTTTTCGGCGACTCTTCTTAACTGTATCTATGCATCATCCCTCAAACGGGCCCAGCCCACAGAGCTTTGCGCGGAATTCAGATCAGACAAAGGCAGAAAATGAAAGACATCGGACGAATTTAAAACAAGAAAGTGAGAAGATTAAACACAAACAGAGGAGAATTCTAAAGGTTAAAGAGAGTCAAATAGGGAAAAGAGGATAAATATTCAAGAGGGAGCAGGCTCCAAAGGAAAAAGGGCCTGAAAGCTAAACGCTCGAAATGCCCATTCCCAATTCCTAGTGCCTCCAGCAGCTCCTGTGGTGTGATTGGGACTAAAATGTTTCTTCAGCTAAGGTGAAGCTTAGCTTAACCTCTCTGATACAGCCTATTCGACACTTTTATTACTGGCCGCCAATGTCGAGCAGATATAGGTAGAGAAAATAGAGACTTGTTTGATATGGGTACTACAATTTACAAAAAAATATCTTCACAGTTGTGAATCCTAACCCAGGCTTGAATAACAAGCTTGTAACTTCAGTGATCATTTAGTTTCCTCAGATCTAATTGATACATGAAGCTTGGTGTCATCAGCTTAACTAAGGTATGCCATATAAGAAGAAAGTAGCATGCATGTGGAGAATAGAGATCATCTCGGACCAGAACCCTGAGGCAAACCAAAATGAATTATTTTACATCTACAAATAGGAATTCGTCCATTTTGAATTACTTAAATTAGGGCAAATGAATGCCCCTTAACTTGGTGTTTTCTGTCAACTTAATGCTATTTAAATGTACCTGTAGGGTATCTGTGATTGGACCTAGATGTATTGTTTAGATTTTTGCTAAACAACACTGCATTCTTCCTCCGATTGCATCTCTCTCTGCCTTTTTCTCTCGTCTCTCACTCTGAATTCTTCCACAGGAGAGGAATCAGCTCATGTTAAGACCTCGCAGTTATGATGAAAAGGACAATCATCCTGTCACCGCGCGCAGCCAGAGGAGCGCTTTCACATTTTGAGAGTTGCAGCTGACACCGCTGACAGGCCAGGTCACCGTGCTACTGCAGGCAGCAGAGGAGGGGGGGCGGGGGAGGAAAATGGAGGGCCGTGGGAGGAAAGCAGAGAGAGTGGCAGGGAAGAAGGAATTAAGAGGGAGTGGATCGCCTTTCGCAGTATTTACAGCTATGGAAGCGGGAAAAGCTTAATAGAATACAGTGGGGGAAATAAGTATTTGACCCCTTGCTGATTTTGCAGGTTTGCCCACTTACAAATAATGCCTATTTTTCGTCATCAGATAGTTATCAATTTTTATAAATTCATATGATGTGATTTTCTGGAATTTTCTTTGGGATTCTGTCTTTCACTGTTAGAATGTACATATGATTAAAGTTATAGATCGTTGCATTCTTTGTAAGTGGGCAAACCTGCAAAATCAGCAAGGGGTCAAATACTTATTTCCCCCACTGTATGTGTGCCGAAGAGCGAAAATAAACAGAAGTGCCCAAACGATATGAAGAGATTTCCGTCGTCATAGCAGATTTTTCGACGTTTTTCGAGTGTTGAGTGAGCCACCCATTGGATGGACAAAAGTGGGGCCTTAGAGAACATTAAACTCTGAAATAAGATGATCATATTAGCCAAGTCATGGATGTTAAATTCAGACTCTATTCTTAAAGTGAAAACAGACAGCAGTTTGCGTCATTTGTGTGCATTTTTAGCCAGCTGTTTCCTTGACAAGCATCCTTTTTTGGCTTTGCAATGTGCAGAATCCCCATTTTCAGCAAATAGTTGTGAATCAGCTCGAAGAATTCCCCCGCTACACCATCGCTATATCGGCTCAGGTATGGAAACGGCGGGAAACTATTTGAAGTTAACAATGGGCCCTCTTTCAGCACCATGGACAGCTCTCCACAGACCCTGAGCACTGGAAAGCCGAGACAGACAGCAGAGATATTAGAACTGCTGGCGGGGGTAAAAAAGCGCTGTCTGCGAACAGCCTGTGAAATGAAGACTTTAGTCTATTACTAACAATATTAATTCCTTTTTTAACTATAATTGATCCGACTCAATCCGAGGCTGTCCTGTCTAGAAAGTCATACTCCCGTGTCTGAGCGCTGACAATGCTTCAATATAGTTTATCTTTTTCCAATCATCCTAACCTCCTTTTGATGAGTTTTATGCATGAGAAACTTTTTCTCCGCAGTGGCTTAAGTCGCAGGCGATGGATTTTTTCAAAATCATTTCGGAGCTCTATCCCTTTTACGCTCAGTTAGTCAATAGATCGCATTGTTTTGCAGCGGGGGAAGGGCGAAGCGATGTCAAACCAGACGTGGCCGCCTCTGTATCCAGGTGACAGAGCAGGATGGACAGGTCACTGGGTCGCACCAAAGGAAAGCGAAGGGGGTGGGGGGGGTAGGGGGTTCAGCAGAGTATAGGACTAGAGTCTGTGAGCTTTTTCTACCGTGTACTGATGGCATTAGGCACAGATGGATAAATCTCACAGCGTCAAAGGTACAAGGGGGACTGCGCTTTCTACTTGTGTGAATATTTGCGAGTCTGTGCTTGTGCATGTGGATGAACGCACGGGTGCTCGCACACAGCTGGGGAAAAGAGCCGAGTGGCAAGTAACTTTTTCTCATGGACATAATTTCAGCATATTGATTTTTTTTTGTCTGAACAACCTTGCAATTAAAGCTGAGTAAACATATCGAAACGAATTCGAGTGCGGGTTATTTGTTGCCGTGGTTGCCACACGTGGAATAAAAGAGGCACATTAGAGTACTTACTGTACATATATGTAGTGAGTAAAGCGAGACAAATAATCGTTATTGACTGCCCCATTCATCTATCCAAGCACTTACATGGGGTTCTATTCATATATGTTTGCGTACTTAAACAATTTCCTGATGGTTTTTAGAGTTGCTATGTCATCTACCTAGTTGGCGTGGACATTTTCCTCCATGCAGTCTTTGTCAGGCTACATCCACAAAAAGTGTAAGGAGAAAGAAATCAATTTCCCTGGATTATACACAACAATCCAGCAATTCATACACTCAAACTTACTTCACTGATTCAAGAATGGCATCATTGAGACAACATCAGTCTGTCAATAATAGAAAAGGTCCTGCTTGAGGCAAAAAAAGGGTTGTTTTTAGTATTCCTCCCTCACTGATGTGGATCTAATCTCTTATATAGGTGAGGATGGATTCACCTACTCTTGTTTTGCTTATGTTGTTTATAGTACCCTGATCTCATGATGGAATATGTAATGGAGATGTTTTTCCACGGCAATGAAAAAATTATTGCACAAAATCCTCCTAAAGGTGCCTATGATCGACTGTAGACCCCACCTCTCACCTAATGCTATCTGGGATACCAGCTCCCCAGCGACTATAGGCGGAACAAATGTTTAAAAAAATGAATAAATCAAATAAAATCCCCTCGCAATGACTAGTGAAAGAGAAACTGAGCAACATATCTAATCTGGATCCAAAGCAAAACAAAAAAAAGTAAAAAATTACATCCTGACTCATGTGGATTTTACTCTGCAAATCAATCACCGACCCCTGTTGCAGAGTGTGGCGGCACCAAGCCAATAACCCTAACCCTCCACAGAGGGACATAACAGAGTCCTGCAAATAAAGCTTACGCGGGGCTTAAAAGCACGTTCTCCTGAAGGCAGATATTAATCTGATGGGATCTTCGAAGAAAGTTTAATTCAGGAAGACTCTTTCCACAACTTAAAAAAAAAAAAAACCCAAATCCTTTGTCCTTAGTACAAGACACCTTCAGAAAATGACTTGACCACTCCTTGTTTGGTCAGAGAAATGCACCCTCTATATTAGGCTAATGGTCATGGTTCTATGGCTGCTACGTTACCAACACTATGTATTTGCCAATAAATGCTTGAAAGTTCAAGATAGCAAGACAGGCAAGATAGCAGGCTCTATTTCCTTTTAGACTTGGCTCTCACCCATAAACAGTCAGGGCTGGTTCTGTGGTTAGGACATTAAATGCAGCCTTTGCTAACACCTTTATTATTTGTGAGTTCCTGTGGATCCTCATTTAGATGAGACTGAGCTGTTTGCTTTCTCACTAATTTTTTTCTGACTTTTTAAAATTGTCTGTAGGCCTATTTGCTTTTTTAAAATCACAATTTGTTTCTTTACTAAGTTGTATTTAACATATGCTACTCTGAATCGATATTTTTTTCAACAACAAACATTTCAGTTATTGTGATCTCGCACACAATGCACAGCTTTCCGTTTGACCCTGAAAGCAGCGAGATACCTTTGCAGATCTTAAAAGAACGGCATTTATTGTTGACAGAAGTATAAGGAAGTGTGTGGGTGCATCTCTCTTTCTAAACTCCCTTTCAACAGCCTGACTTATTATTCACTGAGGGGATAACGGCGATAGAGGAAATGAATATTGCATATGCATATCTCTGAAGGAAAAGAGGGAATAAGATGAGTCTTATTTCCAAGCTTGAGGTTAGCACTGATTAAAATGTGTGCCATCCCTTGTGGGGTACATTACAATTATTTGTTTGGGAGGATAAGTCATAAACTTCAAAAATGAAACTCAGCCTAATGAAGAAAAATTACAGCAGCAGAAAGAGAAATGAGCTTAAAGCGGTTTTTTTTTTTGTTGCCTAAACTGCACAAAACATGTCATTTTCACTTATTAGTTCAACTGTAAGGCTTAGAAACAATGAAGATTTGGAGTTGGAACATGTATGTCGCATTTTAAACTTTAGAAAGATCAAACTGTGCTTTTTTTTCTTCTTTTTTTCGCACACTTCCGACAAAATCCCCAAGAAACGTCCACCTGAGAAAAAAAAAACCTATTCACAGCAATGACTATCCCCCTCAATATCTAGTTATTCATTTATTTTCTTCCCGGGAGCGCAGATGTGCTTTTTTGGCAACTGCACCCCCGAGCTTCATCTGCTTGTACCTCGGTGCTTAAGGATTAACCGGGACAACTGAGAATAATTAACCAAATAACTAAAAAACCCCGGCCCAGCTTCTCACCCACCTGCCTAAAGAGATAGAGAAATAAACCGTCGACCCTGGAAAAGCCGCAGCCCGGAGATGAAACGGGCTGGGGGCCTCATTTGCCGAGCGGCAAGAAATTCCCGTTTCGCTAGCGTTCGCTAGAGTTCGCCGCGCTCCCATCGATCCGCGCTCGGAGGAACCCCTCGAGGAAGAACAGAACCGTTGCATACAAATATCGAATCATTTGATATGGGCGTAGGAGAAAGAGCACAAAGAACTTAAAGTTTTCAAAGCGTTTGAACTTCCTCTGATAAGCGGAATCAATGAAAATGGTTGGTGCCTTCGCTAGCTAGGCGGCTGCGCGGGAAAACGCGCGCATCGATTGGTCGCGAGGATTCACAGGTTGTGTCCCTGCCACGTTTTGGGCTTGAGGGAGGGGTGTTTTGCCATTAAGCGGATTACACTGTAAAGATCTCACCGTAGCCTTTGTGCAAATGGGATAAGCGGAACGGCGGTTCGCGCACGTTCGCTAGCGTCAAAGTAACAGGATCAGGTTAACGGCATTAGCTGTCGTTTAAGCTCGCCTCCCCTCGCCTGTTTGCCGACGTGTGAAAAGAAAAAGGCCCGGCGTCAAATTGTCGGGTGGCAGGTGGCAAGAGAGCTTTTTTTTTTCTTCCCTTTTAAGCGAAAGGTTACAGTATCGATCGGCAGAAAAGCGGGTCCGTCTGTGACGAATCGTCCTTGAATAAGACGCCTAGGTTCACATATCAGAATCAGAATCAGAATAAGGTTTACACCCTAGGTTTTTGATTTACAAGGAATTTGCCTCGGTGTTTGGTGCACAACACTTCTATGAGAAGCAAGGAAGGAAATAAAATGTAGAAATAAAAATATAGAACTAAAACGAAACTAAATAGTACAATCTTTGAAAATATAGATCTGAATGTACAAATGAACAATTGAATTGTGCCATGTTGATGTGCAAGGACAGACCAGAAAATGCTGACAGTAGCATTAGGTCTTTATGGCAAGAGGCGAGAGTTTCAAAAAGTTAGTGACCAGGGTGTAACCAACAGAGCAAAAACATTCCTTCAACTGGAGCTTCATTAGTTCGATACTCGCTAATTAACCATTCTTTTTTGTTTTGTTTTCCCGACTGAATAATGAAGGAGCCGAAAAGGCCACCTAAGAGCCTCGGGGAAGGCGGAGCGTTAGCTTTCTGGAGGAACAGCTCACGTTCTAATGCTATTTTCAAACGACAGAATAATATGTCACGGATCATTTGACTCCCCCCCCCCCGCCCCCTTTCCCTCGTCGTTTCCCCTCTCTCTCTCTGAGCGACGCTGCCTCCTCTAATGTGGCATCTGGCAACAGCAAAATATCAGAGCGTGGAAGGCAGCCAAGAGAGAGGGAGGGGAAGGAGGGGTCCTGAGGTAAGAGATTATGGCAACCTACAGCCAATAAAACTGTCCGTCCACAGGGCATCCGCCATTCAGACCTTTCTTTCTCTAAAGGGTCTTTAAAGAGTCATCTCCTCTATCAGCGGGCTAGGAGCTGAAGGAGTGGTATTACCCGGGCTCAAGAGGCTATGTCACATGAATCAAGGGGGACGGGGCCACGGCGGGAAGAGGCGCTCGGGGGACTGGAACTGGAAAATTGCGGCGGGGAAGAGTGTGTGTACGCGTAGGGAAAAAAAAAAAAGGGTGAGCGGGAGGTCGATTTTTCGAGAGCGGGAAGGGGGCCGTTAGCATTGAGACTGTGGCCGGCCGCTGTTTACCCTGACATTTGCCTGAGGTATTGCTGCGCTGACCTTTGCATCTCGTTTTTTAATTAGTATTTCTGCTAAGGTGGAAATAAAAATAGGTGTTTGCGTTCGAAAAAAAAAAAAAAAAAAAGACACGCGCAAAAAACAAAGAAACAAACAAAGAAACAAACAAAAAGAGACGGACGGTTGACAGTTCCTTTCACTTAATTCGTCGTAACATTTACTTTTGACAGGCTTTGTGAAGAAGAGAGCCAATTCAGACTGGCTGGAGGGGTAAAAAAAAAGAAGAAAAAAAAAGCGAGAGGCAGAACTAATAATGGCAAGGTGGCGAAAAAAAAAAAAAAATAATGATTCAAATTGGCAATGCCGGCAAAAGATTAATAAGGAATGTGTGGAGAAAAAAAATTGACTGTGGTATGAATGACAACCTGGCACCAGTCTGGATCTACAGTAGGTGCTCAGGGCCATGATTACTCATCTTCTCCCTCCAATGGAACCCCCGTCTGCGAGAGGCAATAAATAATGTACAAGTTAGACACACTTTTTAAGATACCATGCTAGCCTGTAATTGACACGTCAACATATTTTTCCCTGGCCTCTTCACTCCCCACCATTTATCCCCCCTTTTTACTTTTTTTTTTGCTTGTTGACATTTAATCAAAATCACAGGGAATGCATAAAACACTCTAATTAATGATTATGGAAGACTGTGGGGTAATGAAAAGTATATGAATGGTGTAGGAGTGCTAAATTCCATTTAATCTAATTTAGAGACGGGAATTAATTAGGCAATGGAAACACAGCCAAAAGGGAAGGGATTTTTTTTTTATACAAGCGAGGGGAGTTCAGCCAGTCATCCTTCACTCATTAGGGTGTGACAGTAGCCAGTAGAAACAGGAAGTCTTCCAAATGCAGGGTGACACGTGCATTTTTTAGTTGAGCGAGCGACTGCAGAGTCATGCATTTGTTTAATGTGGGAAAATAACTCATAAGGGCTCGAACAAGTAGGTAATGATTAACGGTTTGGCCCATTTCCGCTCACTTTAGTCCCAGTGTCCATAAGCGACCACAGAAATGGACATTTTGAAGCTATTTGCAGACAAAATTCAACAAAAATACTTTGCTATCTATTGCAAAAGTTTTTAAACTGTAAGGAAACATGAAGTTGGATTAATTCCGACTCAGTATAGTCCTAACCCACCAAAGAAATCTTGATATTAATGGCTGTTTCCGCTCCCACAAAATGTTGAATTCAGTTCTGAACCTGACTTCAGGAGCGAACCCAGACTAGAGTGTATGTTTAACA
This sequence comes from Menidia menidia, assembly GCA_907169785.1. Classification (NCBI taxonomy): domain Eukaryota; kingdom Metazoa; phylum Chordata; class Actinopteri; order Atheriniformes; family Atherinopsidae; genus Menidia; species Menidia menidia. The sequence continues at coordinate 905,045 of CAJRST010014446.1, forward strand.
AACCACACATCAGCCAAACAGAGAAGAAAATGTCAGAATTAAAACACTGTAGGATAATTGGGACTCACCACCATCTCGACATGGAGCCATTTCCATCTGGGCTGGCTTATAAAAGCGTACGCAAACCCACACAAATATGAAACAAAACTATAAGTTTGGTACGTATGAATCATGAAAAAAATTGTTCCTTATTATCTAGCTCCAGTAAAGTATTCGGATCTTACTGTGTGCCATTATCTGAAATGGACTGGTTCTATTTTTTTTCTTTGCAGCAATCACAGTATTGAGCCTTACCTTGCAGTTTTAGGTTTTTTTGAGACATCGGACACTAGGAAATTCTGCAGGAGCCCCATTAGTGGTAGTTTTTTTTTTTTTTTCTCCAACTTTCTAAGGCTGCCGTGTACCCGGATATGTACCACTTAGACTTGACAAGTGTAGGGTTACTTGGAGAGACTTTCTGAAATTTCACGGCACTTTCAGACAAGCGCTGGCAGCACTTTTCCGAGAGGGTAGTGAAAGTGACACCGTTCTTGAGATGGCGGGGCAAAGTGTGAGGAGAGAAAAATAGTGAAGCGGATACAGAGAGAGGGGAGGGGATGAGGGGGGAACAGATTTTTTTCAGTTTTTTTTTGAGGGGGGTAACTTTGCTTTGGCGTTTCATCTCTCGAGAGCGCTGACTTCAGCACGGATTAGGCGACGTGTTTTGTTCTCGCCACTCTGTTCTCCCGTTCAGAGGGAGGAGACGTGAGAAGCTGCACAAGGTCAGCGAGTGCCTTCAGATAATGATATTTTCTCGGTAATTTTTCGCCCGTTTTGTCGAAGCCAAGCTGTCAGCGTGAATATATAAAGATCCGAAGAACGCGGCGGATGCTGGTGGAACAAACAAGTCTGTGTTTGGGAAGAGTAGGTGTTTGTGCTCGTGTGTGCTTACCCTCACCTCCGTGTCAGTTGTTCTGTATAAATTAGACAACACAATCAGCCGGAAGGCGCAAACAAATTTGAAAACAGCGTTGATATAGTTTGTTCCAGAGTAGCCTATTTCTCTTAAGATGATGACAAAAGTGCCTTGAGAATCTCCCCCTGCCATTTTGTTAAATGAGCCTGAAGATGCCAACTCGGAAGAAAACCCCGTCTGAGCGAAAAGAGATACAGGCAGCCGAATCACGGCCGCGATAACTTTCTTCTGGTTCGCAGTGTGCCGGCTGCAGGAGCTCTCGTGTTTTTATAATGAACCTCATGGGCTTTGCCGAAGACACTGTGAGCCGCCCGAGCTGTGTGCGGTAGCCCTTTCCCATAGCCCCTGGCAACCTAGAACGCTAATGATGCTGTACTGGTTCAAAGTGTTCCACTGAGCACATTCCTGTGTGAGCAGGATGGCAAAATGTGCCGTTAGTGTGTATGTGTGTGTGGGTGTGTGTGCGCGAGCGGCTTGTGTGTTGTCACTTTCAAGTATCTAGCCCCATCCGAGTGTATTGTGTTTTGTTTTTTTTCCAAAGCACACAGTGGATTGTGTTCTAATTAATGGAAATGCGCTTTGATGGTTACTTAAATAGCTGACCGATGTTTGGAAGAGGAAACAGGGAAGTCAGGCTGCTGTACTGTCCCATGGTGCAAAGTTACGAACTTAGGATAACCAGGAGGTATATACATTTATATATATGTATATATATATATATATACACCAGTTAAAATCAATTTTCAAATTTGAATATGAACTCCAAAAAAGAGGAGTCAAACGTTCACCACCTCTGAAATTTCTCTGAATAAGCCGCATTTTAGGGTTAGGGTTAGGATTATGGTTAGGGTTAGGGTTTCCTCTTTCAATGTATGTAAGTGCTACATGCTAAATCTGGTCCCTGGAAAGTGAAATATCCGTCCTATTTCTGTCCCCCTTTCTCACTCCATAGTTACCAGCATCAGACACTGATAAAAGCCATCTCCTCCAAATTAAACTATCCGCCGTGCAATATAAAGGCCGGAGATCTCTGCTCTATTTCTCACAGGGAGAGGGAAGAAAATGGGCCGGTGTGACTCAGATCCTCACAGAATCATCGCTGTATAGCTCTAATGCAGTTGTGTATTGCTCTCCCTCAGTCGGTATCTAACCTTTTTTTTTATCAGGAATAAAAAAGACAGCGTTGGAGCTGTGGAATTATCCCGACCTCCCCAGGTCTGGGCCGCGGTCTTCAGAACTTCTGCTGACGCGTCGCTCGGCTAAAGGTCTTTTCGGCCGCGCCGCCCTCGTCCCTTTCGGTGCCAGCGGTTTCGGTTTCCTGAATGTCAAGCGAGCGTTGTGCATTCAGCAGCAGCCCCGGCTCCTCCGAGGAAAAGGTTAAGACGCTTCCCGCCAAACAAAAGTCCCACCGGAGAGCTAAAAAAACCAGCTGACAGCCCCCAGTCTGCCGGTAGGTCGTCGAGGAAACGCAAACCAGTTCATTTCAGATGCAAGGTAACACTCCCAGATGATGTTGGCGTTAGATACACACTGTCAGATTCAGAGTTGTGTGTCGGAGCAAAAAAAAAAATCATAAAAATGCTGTGTCAAATGTTGCCCCGAGGCCAGTGGATTCCCAAAGGCAGGTCCCCTGGGTGACAGTCGGTGACTAACAATCGGGGGGGGGGGGGGGGGATTTTTTGCTTCGTGCTATTTGATCGGTGTGAAGTCTGGGGCCTGATAACAACAGGGATTTGTCTTGTGCGACCACACAGATACAGACTTCGCGTTTATTAGAAAAAGACAAAACAATAAACCTAACTCCTGTGATTTATCTTTTTTTCCCCCTCTCCTCAGACGTTGGCGAGGGGTTTCCTATTAAGATACTTGGCTATTGTGTATTCAATGCAGCCCCGTGACTTCTTCTCTGATCTGTTTCAGCAACAAAACAATAAATAAAGCGGGTATATATTACAGAGGTATTACAGTAAAAGTCCTGCCGAAGCCCTGTTTTCTGCACTCAAAGAACACAAGGAAGCGTGAATATTGAGTCGGAGCTCTTTAACTCGGACTTTAATATTCAACATTTACTTTTAGGTTAAATTAGTGTATTAATACATGTATGTAAACCTTGACTTCATTTAAAAAAATTTATATATATATATATATATATATATATATATAATTACTAGGGCTGTCAAAATAACGCGTTAATTTCGATTAATTAATTTTCGAAAAAATAACGGATTAAAAAAAAAATAACGCAAATTAATCAATGTCGTATTGACCTTTGACCCTGAATCGTTCTCGTAAGTCACCATTAGACCAGAGACGGTTGAATCTTTGATTAGACTCTAAAATGAAAGAGGGAGACGAGAACGCGCTGCCTGGGTCATTGATTTCATCATTTATTTATAAAAAACGGCCTGACGGAAGTGTTGACAAAAGTAAAGTCATCTGCAATCTGCAAATTCGCTTACCACCGGACTCCGTCAACTCTTAAGTACCACATCAGTACAAAACATCCAGGAGTTAACCCGCAGGTAGGACCACGACCTAGCACGTCCTGTCATAGAAGCTTTAGCTGTCAACCTCATCATCAAACCACACTGGAGCCAACACCGAAACGGAAACAAAGCAAATCTGCAATTCCCTTGCTAAATGGATCGCAAAGTCTTGCAGACCAGTTTCATTCGAGTCGTCTGCACAGACCAGGCTTTACGCCGATGCTTGCGCCCAGCAGTTTTGGTCCGTGGCGGAGGCATGGGGAGTTCAACCAAAGATCACCACAGTCTGCACAGACAGCGCCCCAAACATGACCATTGCAGTGAGAAAGCTTCCATATGAGCACATGTTAATTTATTTTCATTCTGCCCCCTACGTTACTCAGTGCCACATATGCCACAACGACACGTTAAACGTCTGAAGGCATGACAAGTGAATAAAATAGTTTTTTAACTTTAATGTATCTAATGCTGACTATTCATTTGATCATTTTAAATGAAATATTTAAAATACTTTTACAGAAAAAATTATATGCGATTAATTTAGATTAATTAATAACAGAGTATGTAATTAATTAGATTAATTTTTTTAATCGATTGACAGCCCTAATAATTACTAATGAACTGCATTTATTTAGTATAAGCTTTCATCCAAATCCATTTACATATAACACATACAAGAACTGTATATAAATAATAATACTAATATCACAATAAAGGCAAGTCTTGTGTTAGTTTGTTCTTGCACGACATAAAAACAGAAAATCGTGCCGTAAGATCAAACCGGTAACTGTAATTTTATGAATTAATCATATATTTTGTTGTATGTGTTTTGTTTGTATGATCTTGGTACGAGCTGTACTGGAATTTTATTTCTCCTTGGAGATCAATAAAGTATTCAATTCAATTCAAGTCATTTGTTTTGTTTTTTAAAAAGGTGAACTTGGCCTGACTGTAATGCATCGACATTTTGCTGATCACGGCCGCCCGCCTAATAACAGAAACCCTCCCAGCGGGCCGACAGAGTGAAGTGGAGCACTGACAGAAGCAGGTTTTGGCAGAGCAGCTATTAACCACTAAAATAAGAGAGCTCCAGCTGAATCTGAGGAGTGCAACACGCCGTTTCGCACAGTGGATAGTCAGAGGAGAACACCTGCGATGGAGGCTCGGCTTTGGTTTTTGTTCTGGGCGCAGACAGCTGTGCTGCTGCTAAGTATGATTTCATCTGCACTCGTACTCCCACACCGGTTATTGTCAGAAAGCTGCCGGTCTGTTTTCTTTGTTTCTTTGTAGCCGTTTTGCTCTTATCTCTTGTTATTGTAATGAGAACTGCGAGACCGTGCTTCTGCTGGGTAATGCGCTTTCATTTTTAGTCGCAGTTCGGTTCCAGTATATGAACGATTAGTTAGAAGAATAACGCTAAGATGTGCCATCGTCAGCTCTCAGAAGGCACCGGTGCACATTCTTAATTCCCACAGCACTCTGTTTCACACAAGAAAAAGTGAAGACACCCAAAAACAAAAAATCTTCAACAACAAAAATAAAAGTCATTAATTATGGAACTGTGAACTTTTGTAAATTGCATTTGGGAGACAGATGCCATGTTTTTTCCCGGCGGTTCGTTGCACCGTAACCAAAACAAATGTCAGCCATTTAAACTTATCAGATCATGCTAACATGTCTGCACTGGTTAATGATATGAACATGTAGCCAGTTGTAAAAACGTAACAAGTAAAAAAAAAAAGACGAACCAGTCATTTCGGGGCAGTTGTTACTCAGACGTCCTCTTTCGGAGAAGATTACCGAGTTGACTTGGTGTAGAGTTGCCGATTTTGACCTGCTTGGGGCACCTTTTGCCTCCTCTTCCTCTCCTCGCTGTGGGATCCATACCACATACCCGGTGAACTGCTGTGAACGCTCCGACCCCTAAACTCTTTTCCCAAATAATTAATGCCTTCTATTGGCAGCGGTTTCTCTTATGTTCCCCCCCTCCCATTGACGTTTACCCTCGCCGTAACAGTAGGAATCCGTTACCTTGACTTCACCGCCCGGGCCAAGCAGCAGGTAGGGAATTTTAAACAACAAATGGACGTATGATTTAAAATGATGTGTGAAAGAAAAAAAAAAGAGAAAGAAGAGGTGGCGTACAGTTCATTTGACTGATTAGTATGCGAGGTCCCCGCGGTCAAGGATGCAAACTCTGCGTGGAGCAGGACGCCACACTGGGAGGAAAATCAACAGCCAGGGCCGGATCACCGCTGATCTCAGAAGACGAGAAGAAAGTCAAAGAGAGCCACCGACATGTGATATGGTAATTTGCTGAACGGAGTCCATCGAGTCGTTTTTTTTTTTCTCTGACAACTGTTTCCAAAACGCGTTTGACGGTTCGGGCTTGTTGCATCTCTCCCAGATTGGCCTTCGGTCCCAGAGGGACCCCGAGCACGGCCATTCCTGTGAATTAGGCTAACAATGACCGTCAGTTATTGTGTGGCCATCTGCGGCGGACAGATATTCTTACCGTTTCGCCTTCAGCGAAAAAAAAAAAAAGAAAAAAAAACACAACAAAAAATCTTGTTTGTTGTCTTTTGATCTGACAGAACAACCTGAGGAGCCCAGCTGCCACAGCTGCCTCGCAAAATGAAACGGGGGGGAAAAACAAGGCCTCTGTCAGATGCAATCGGAGGTCTCGGTTCTGTGCGGTCCTCGTTTCGAGTCATGTTTTGCAGCTGCTAGTCAGCATTGTTGGCGATGAGTCAGAGGAACTGTCGCAGACGTCTTGTGCATCCCGCATGTGCTTTTTGATCCATCGAGAAAAAGGACACGACTTTAAACGGCTACGGCACATGCATCCAGCCTTAATGATGCAAAAACCGGAAGTAAGGGAACGAAAACGCCGAGCTTTGATTGTCTGCCGGCTTTGTACAGACGGAGGGAACTTTGAACTATTTCCCAGCGGAGAGCAAAGTTTCCTTTGGTTCTTACACAAATGACGGAGTCATTTGCGACTGACTGAATTTAGGAAAGCAAACAAGATATTAGTGAGGCAGTGGAGGAACCGGTCACACAGAAATAACAATTATTTAAAATTCAGCCGGGTGAGCTGCTCAGAGAAGACCCAGGTGGCCATTTAGGGGCCGGCTCGTCGTGGCCTCTCTTCTGCTTTGCCCTATCTTTCCATCCTTTGAATGCAGATTAACTCGACACAAAAATCCTGAAAAAACAAAAACGTCCCTTATGATAACAGAACTTATCCCAGCAGCATGACAGCCACATACAAACCCACTGCATACAATCACTTATAGCTGCAATGACACATTTAACATTGATAGATTGATGGATGTTTAAAACGAAAAACATTAAGGTATAAGGTCGTTCAGTTGCTCAATTTCCACAACACGCTCTAAGTAAGAAAACAAAAAGGCAGCATCTTTTTAACCATTGACATAAATCTGTGTGTCCTTGTTGCTGATAAACTGATGCGTTTATGCAAAAGTACAGAAGAACTCAGAAGTTGTTTTCGACAATCTTTCAGAACCATAAAACTGTTTAATAAAGCATCTGAGATTTCATTCTGTTTTCATCCTGTGCACCAGGGTTTGAATGCTAACGTTTGCCGTGCACGTGTCAAATCTGAAGAATCTTTTCCATTAGCCATCGCTGTGACAAATACCAAAAACTGATCAGTGAGCATCAAATGGAAACTTTCAGCCAACCCACATTAGCTGGAAAACTAAAGATTCCGGTGTCTGAGCTGGAGGAGAGAGTGGAGCACATGACCTGGTCAGTTAAGTCACGTGATTACAGCAAAATAGCGAGCCAGCTAGCTGATGGAGCCAGTGTGATGCTTTGGGGCAGTGATCTAGTAGAAAACTTTGGGTCCTGGCATTCAGACCGTGCTGACCGTGCACATCCTGTCACCTCCAGATGGCGGTGGGCTGTTTAGTGGAATCATACTTCCAGGGTCTCATGGAGTCCATAAGCAATAGTTAGGAACTCTCTGTTGTCAGGACAATAGAACCCAGTTGGCTTTAATAGTATGACTTATTGGTTTATATTTAAGTTTTGGGAAGATTATTCCAGTACAACAATTTGACTTCCATAAAAGCTGTAAGCTGTCTAAATGTCTTCTAAATAATGGTTCTACATGTTTTTCTTGATTGTTACTTCAGTTAGCGAGAGCGCATGCCCTTTTTTAAGGAGCTGTAGGTGAAGACTGCAGACATTTGAAGGGGTTAAGAGCAAAAAATGCCTACGTGCTGGGAGGGGGGGGATCATGAATATTCACAGCGTGAAGCAGAATGTTTTTTGCGCAATGATCTTGAGGGAAATGCCAGTTGCTTCTCAAAACCTGTGACAGTATCAACTTTTTGTGAAGGGTGTGTAGGTTGGCTGGGCGGGAGGTCCATCTGGCGCGATGGGATGCCCTTGTCATTGAGGGGGGACACAGCATGGACATGCTCGAGGAGCAAGGCGACAGATGCCAAATCCCCGAAAAAAAAAAAGAAAAAAGAAAAGTGGAACAACAAAAAAAGAAACACAGGGAAAGAAAAAAAACAAAGGTACAAGCAACGACAGGAGCTGCAGCTGGCAGCCGAGGTTGGCGTCTCCTTGACATGCGGCCGATTTGCCTTGATAAGAACGTGAAAGACGCGGGTGTGAAAGCAAAGGCGGGGCGTGTGCGAATGTGTGTTTCGCTGTTTCGTGCGCGCCGGGCTGTTCCGCTGCCTCAGCTCCTTGGCCGGTGTCTGTCCGTTGCCAAGGGGCCCCCCCAACCCTGGCCCCGGATCGGCCCGACGAGCTGTGTCCACTCAGCACTTCCCCCCTAGCCGCCGGTAAATTAGCCCCAGCAATATGCCACGCCGCTCCTCACACCCCTTCTCTCTCTTTTTCTCTGGCGTGTTATTGTTGGTGCCCTTGAGGAAAGCAAGTGTGTACGTACTGTACGTGTGTGGGTCCTCCATGTTCAGCGCTGCTGAAGTGTAGGAGGAAACTGGGTGTTCGTTTGTGCCTCATTTTTATGCTAATAAGCCAAATTACAAATACATTGGACAGTTATATCTTTTCTCATTTGTACACAGTGTCAGAGGTGTCTGTCGTGATTACACCAGCAACCCCGAGGCTCCACAAATGCCTGGCTCATTAGAAACAACTAGTTTAATTACAAGTAGGAGATGGGTGGGCCTTCTTCTTCTACAAAAAGGTTAATGTGATGATTGATTTTCAGACGTTACAGAAGTGAAGTTGCCTTTTAGTTTAAAGGACAGTTTTGGCTCACTCTACTTAAAATTAAGCTTGTCTCTTGTAGGTAGGGGGAAAATATATATATTTTTTGGTTGCCCGGTAACTGGTTGGCTTTCGGTGGCCTTCAAAAAGTTGGCAAGACTTGGCACGTACCATACCCTCTAGTCAAATGAAGCCCGAGCAGCAGGAGGTCCTTTCTCTCCTTGGGTTCCCAAACCAAGGCCATACAGTTATACTTTAAGAAGTACTTCTACATCTCAGAAACACGAACGCTCACTTTGTTCATTTCAGAGCGAAAACGTCCCCAGCTTTTTCGTCTTTGGAGCCGGATATGCGATGGATCACTACATGAGGCGAGGACACTCTTAACGGGGTTGTTTAAATAAAGACATGACATTTAAAGGGGACCTGCATTCCTGGCTGAAATGCTCGGGAGTCCACACTGCAGGTGGTGGAGTTAATGAGGCTACTGGCTCCCGAAGCAGGTGGGGGGGCAGCGCGGGACACCCCTCACGGCCACACTGGCACCGTCAGGGCTTGGCTAGCCTCGCAATCCCGACCAGCAGCAGGTCGGAGAGACGACACGGACTCTGTGATCCCTGACGCCCAGCGGTGCACCGGCACAGTGGGGGTGGACCCGCTGCTGGAGGCACAGAAAAACTGGGTTTTATTCTATAGAAATAGCAAAAACGCAGTCAAGAAATAGCTTCTTTTTACATTCCCTGTCACAGACAGGTAGCTAATAGCATTAGCATGCTTGTATCTTTTCAGCAGGACATCTCCGGTGTGAGTTTGAAATGATTCCACACGGCTCTGATTTTGAAAGCAACTTTGATTGTTCCCCACCCATCTCTTGGATGGTTTCGCAACACATTTGTGGATTGTATTTCAAACGGCGGCGTTGTCAGTGAGTGGTCTTTGCGTCTCCTTTTCGTCAACCCCCCTTGATCAGCAGGGTGAGATTGATCTTCAGATCAAAATTTGCTTCCGCTGCACAGGCAGCAATTTCCCCGTATCGCAAGCCAAGGATTTAAAACTGATACATGTTTTTTAATGCGGGACCGGGTGGAGAGGTAATACAACCTAGCCCCTCTCAGCTCTCGAGCCAACGCCTTAGAGCAGAACCACAGCCGGCGTCCAGAAAAGTGCTGAGCATCACGAGTCTGCACTATCGATACGCGCCCCAGAATCAATTGCCCTCTCGGGCCAACCTCTGCTAAAACCAGACAAAAGAAGCAAGTGTTAGATGCTAATTTTGTATCGATGGAAAATCTTTGAGGTAAAGGTGGAGGCATTGGAGCCATGTATCATCTGAGATCAACAAGGGCAACCAATTTCAGGCACACAAAAAGGAGCGAGCTCGAGGTGCTGGAAATAAAAGCTCCTCTACAATGGAATTTAGCTCAAGGCCAACCTCTTTTGGTGTGTACAAGGTCTAAGACTGTAAAAACAAATAATATTAGAATATTTCAAGGACAAACAAAGTCTTCCAAAGATTCTCTACATAATTAATTTGCTTTATTGTAGAGCACAGATTGGCATTTCCTGGCAACAAGAGCCTGTAAGAGGAGCTTTCCACTCTGAAGCATTCAACAGACAATGTAGCTGCTGATTTTTGTGTTCTGTGCCCTTCTTTTGATTGAAAGTGCCACTGCTGGCCTCGTCATTGTTCACACTGGGCATTTGATAAGCAAATGTGTGTCAGCCACCAGCAAATCACACGTGTTCTTTCTTTTAACTAATCGTCCTGAATATGAAGAAATTGCACACAAAAAAAAACAAAAAAACAACCTTCTTCTCGACCCTGGAGTGTTTTAAGTGTAGGGTACCAACTCTACCACGAGTGGGAATAGAAAAACGGTGAAAGTTTGCACAAAATCATTTTTTAAATGTTTTTATCTCCACTTCTGAGGTAGTTAATAACAGCTATTCAAAAACCTTGGCCCGTGCGGGCACCTGACGATTGTCCGGATACATGTTAACTCACCACCAGGTCTTCCTCTTTGCAGGTTTTAATAGTTGGTAAAGGTGAAATTGGACAGGATTGCAGTGTGATTGCGATTTTTATTTGGAACTCATTAGAAACCGAGCGGCACTCGGAGGGACTTGTTAGCATGGTAACAACATGCTGGCTCCGGCTGAGATAGTCTGGGCAGATGTAGTGTTACATTCGTATGCAGATGGTGCGTCACCTGACTCTGATACTTAAGGAATGAAGTGCTGATGTCATGGCTTTCTATTACTCTTAATTTGCTTTGCCTGCAAACAATCCTCCGCACACCTCGGCCTTTTTTCACCCCTACCTCTCGCTTACCGAATGTTGTCTCTCGGAATCTGTTACTTGTATGCCGGAGAGCACCTTGCCAAGTTAATACTATTCATTAGGACCTTAAGCGTATCAAATGTGGTCTGTCAAGGGTCGTTTTCATATCCTCTTGTCTTTCTGGAGAGGTTGGTATCCACTGGTAAAATGCGGCAATGTTAAAAGCATGTGCTGCATGCTTAAAAAAGTCAGCCACAAAGCGGGGTGCAGGGACATCATGAACTCGGGTTGATCAGTGAATTATCTCTGTCCTTGCATCATTTGGGCTTTGTACTGAAGCCGGTAACCGGCTGCCTGAAAGTCTGTGTCACCGTCGTGTACAAAGTTGCCTTCACACTGGCTCAGATGGTGATGAAGCCTCATTAGGGCTACCGTATGAAGTCAGCTTTACTTCTCACTTTGTCAGTAATTGTCATGAAATGTGAAATGAACTACTATTTGGAAAGACAATTATTTTCGCCACACACTGTGCTGACACATCATCCCCGCCAATCAGCTAATTTGCGATTAAAATGTTGCTACGTTTTACGGGTTCATTTTTACAGACGTGTGGGAAATGTAATGACAGCTGATCCGAGACAGCACGGAGCTGTTCGAGAGCCTCCATGCTTGTTAGAGCCTTCTCTTTCATGTGGCGGAGGATTTCTGCCATGAGAATGGCAAGGACTGATCATTTCCACTTCTCGCTGCTCGGTGCCTATAGCAGCTGATGCATTATATGTGAGCACTTTCAAAGCACCAAAAGCAGAGCGATAGGTTAATGTAAATACTGGATATCTGAAAACGATCCAAATCCGCTGTCCTCATGAAAAGAAGACGTCTTAAAAGTTACTTGGAGAGGATATGAAGTGCCGTCTCCATTTGACTCTCATGCACCAACAGTTAGTTGATTTTTTTATAATAAAAAGTTTAATGTACCCCAACGGCTGTGCGTCACATGCAATGTTGCCAGCTGTTGCAACTTTCTGTGTTGATAGCGTTTGGACCACGAGGGGCGACCCCAAATCTGATTCCCGCAATCGATTTCTCAGACCATTCTTTTATATTCTGCACGTTAACATTGGAAAAACTCAATATGGTGGCTTTCAGGATGGCGGGCCATGCTCCAGACACGGCCTAAATAGGCCCACTCATCCATGATTGGCAACACAAGGAAGGACCAAAGGCCCTTTTTTGTGGTGGAGGAAACATACAGTGGTGTGAAGACCTGAAACTCAATCTATCGTCTTGCAGGAAGATGCAGCCGAAACAATCCACATCTAAATTTACAATGCGGTATTTTTTTATGCGTTTGCTCAGAGCGATCTGCTGCTTTGATGGCAAAATGCGAAACGATCTGAGCCGTCGGCCCCGCCTCGTGTTGTCGTTGCTTTTATTTTGCTCTCCTGTGTAAAGGCAGAATTCTCCGGCACTTATTGGCCTTTTGTCTTTTTATGTTTCGGCCCCTTGTGAAATCAGTTGCTTTCAGTTAACCTTCAAACAGTCAGTAAAACAGACAATTCACACGCTGCACACCTTTAAAAAAATATGCATAACCCACCTCTGTGGAAGTAAAAATGGACTGGAGTATAAGCCCTCTAAGATATCCACTTCCTTTTAGACATGTCTGCCTTTTACTTACTTCCCACTGTTAAAGGAAGTGGAATGGGTACATTTTCTCCATTCTTCCTGTCTTCCAATATACACTCAGGGTTGGAAAAAGAGCTAAGACCTATTTGCTGAATGAAGGCAGCGGTTGAAGAGCTTTTGAGCTCCTTACGAGTGTGAATCTCCAGATGCGCCATTAGCACCCTTAGGGCCATGGGGGGACGGTTGAGGCCACTTTTGAGCGGTGCCCATCACGGGAGCTGTTGGGGTCGAGGTGAAGATAGGAACAAAGTGGACGGTGCGTGCAGGTGATAGGTCACTGGAGGGTAGTATTTCGGCAGCATGTTGCGCGCGCTTTATCCTAAGCCTTCCGTAAATACAGCTTTTTCTAATATAAAATATTCATATATGGCCGCAGCAATAGGATGATAAAACTGCCATGTGACTGCGATCCTGCTGTGGAAGCACAATATCTGAAACATACTATTGTAGAATTTGATGGGTGCAATAACAATGCGGGCAGAACTGCTGGTTCGGCAGGCACAACAGACGCTGCAAACGGCAGAATGCCATATATTTTATTTTTAATCATGCAAGGCCCCGGGTCTAACGACCAAAACAAAATGCTACATCAACGATAATGATAACGGCACTCGTGATTAAGAAAACAGAGCGCCAGTAAAGTGTGAAAGAGTTTTGCAGTGACAGAAACCATATTCTGTGTCCATATGGCAGCCTGGTAAACCCTATAATTCACAGAACAAAGCATGGCAGGTAAAAAAAAACCCTCTAAAGAAGCGAGCAGAAACATAAAAAGATCTCCAAATACGGCCTCTATAAACCACTTAGATAACATTCAGATCCAATCATATATAAATCACTGAAACAATTCCTGGCTCTTTAGCCTCAGTGCAATCAGTAAGTAATTAGTTCACTTGCTATTGCAACAGTGACACTACACGCAGACACTAAAATAGTCTGTCAGAAATTAGAGATGATGATAATCTCCGCAGAAATGTGCTGAAAAGTGGAAAAAGGAGGGCAGATGGCTGAGGCTTCGGCATTGGCTTGTTCAGTTAAACACTAAGTAGCTTTGCCAGACTAATATCATCCCGCTTTCCCATGTGACCAATTATCAGGGTTTCACCTTGGGCTGATGGTGGTATTGGTGCTGATGGTGGGCGGGCGGAGAGGGGAGGGGGTGAAGACAGGAGCACCTGTTACTGAAGGAAACTAAATTCTGTCTTTTTCTTTTTGGTCTAGACAATGTTTCTACTCTCCCTTTCTATGCTTTTATTACCTGCTAGGTGTGAAACAGCGACTGTAAAATAGGCGATTCAATAATAGATAAACACATATTATCGTGGGAGGAACGTAAGGGCTTGTTCGTAGATGGGATCAGCACACAGTAGTTTTTGATAGCGATGGCTCCACCACCTCTTTATGCAGTAACTGTGAAGCCTTTGCATGCCACATAAAGCAAATTGCTGGCTGAGCTCAACAGGGACCTGCACTCTCAGATACCGGTGGGGAAACTATATTTATTGGATTTCGAAAAAAAAAAACCCGGCCAGAGATAAGGTGAAATGCTCGGTTTGTGTCATCTTCCAGATGAGCAAGTAAGTCTACAAATATTTTGATTGAGGGAAAGGAAAGCAAATCACCGAAAAGATTAGAGTTAAACTGCTGGAATGTGTAAATGCCTCCAGGCCTGCTGAAATATTTATCTGCTGCACTGCTCAACATATCGAAAGATTGCGTTCTAAATAAAGAATATATTTGTTCGGGAACATGTTCACGTTGAAAATAAGACTGCAACCAGTAGCACATGGCATAAAGCCACAGCCAATCTGATTATGTATCTTATATTTCCGGCATCTTAAGTATCTTAAACCAGATTACTAATGATCTTACAGAGACATAGCTTGAAGAAATAAGGATGATCATTGGTTTGACTTACTAGCTTGTAGCTAGCTATGGCTAAAAACTGTCTTCTGGATATTATCATTATTTGGTTAGCATAACCAAGGAATATGTATCCAAGGGCTTGTTTTCTAAATCCTGAAAATGATCAGAAAATGAGGAAAAACTAACTGGTGCCACGGTCTTGGTGCTTTTCACAAAAACAAGACAACACACAACTCCCCTAGCAAGGTTGTTACAGACCTTGATGGGAGAATTAAGTTTAAAAAAATTCTGACACTTGCACAACATTTCGGTGTATCATTAGTTCTTGAGTTTTAGTAGAAGCACCGAGCATCCAACTTTCAGTGCAGCGAGGCACCAGCTGGCCTCAGAGAAAATTGCTCCGGGTATCTCAGAAAAATTCAGCTGCTGTTTCCTTGAGGCATACTCTTGTCTGTCTAGTCACATTAAAACCGACTTGATGTTTTTGCATGATCCTGCAGACACAGTCGAACAAACACGCCCGTGCCTCGGTTCCACTTTTTGCGGAGGAGCTAAGGATTGGTCTCGAGTCTGGTTTAGCTCCTCAGAAATGAAGATCGACGCATTTCGGACGATAACCGGAGTCTCTCTACGACTGGTATTCAACAGGGACTTTAATTCCCCCCCTCCCCCCTACCCCCCGGCCCCCGCGTCCGCTGAGATTTTAGTGCGAAGTTTCTCGCGTTTTGTCAGCAGGACCGGGGGATTGCGAGCGATATGTCCGCGCTATGTCGGTCAACGCCAGAGACTCGCGGGGTCTTCGAGCCTGCTGGACCTCCTAGCTACCCCCCCCCCCCCCCCCCCCCAAGGGGGGGCGGAAGGGGGGGGGCCATCTGCCGATTGCTTAGTCGTCTGTCTTCTCAACCCACACGAGGACCTCTCGCCACGCCACGAGTTCAACGAGAGTGTAAACCAAATGGAACCCATCTTGTGTGAGACAGATGGACGGTTTAAGAAGAAGAAAAAAATGAATAAGGATAAAAAATAGTAATGTGGCAGCCGAAAACCTGCTAATGAATAGCTCCCCGATATGCTCCGTGTCACTTCATTTTCTTCGTTTCGGTTCCCAGTGCTGAGTCTCTAAAGCGGCTCTGACCCCGTTTTGGCCTGGATTTGAAATTGAGACCGAATCACAAACTAATATTTCGAGAAATAACAGCATGAGACGCATTTGGAGTTTACTGTAAGCCATCCATTAATCTCCCACGAGCTGACTTGCTCACCGAATGGAAAAATTAACCACGTTTCCACCAGGTGAGACATTGAAGGAGACAAGAGAAGACCGGTCTCTTAACGAAATTAACTCTTTATGATCTGCTATGCAGCACACCCCGCGCTGTAAAGCAAGTGGAGAGGAGATAACCAGAAGTGACTGGGCTTTTGATGAGCTCCGGCAGCATTTAGCGGAGTGGAATACCTGCTATTGCTTTACCGAGAGGAAAAAAAGGGGGCTGAAATAAAGCTCGGGTGGTGACAGCCAATTTCTATGAGCGTATATTGAGGCGTGAAATCTTGAAAAGTGAGTTTGAAAGCTGTGAAGATTAACAAAGGGAGGAGAAGTCCAGAAACTATTTGTTGTTGGACAGAAATCTGAGTCTCTGTAAAAACCATTGATCTATTTTACTCTTACCTTCTATAAACCCCACTAGAGGTGTTCAAGTGGAGAAATTATAGTGCTTCCTCACATAAGATCCCGTTTTCACATTTAACATGCCAAGTCATGTCATATCAGCCTTTTTTCACTCGTCTTACGTTAAATTACACTCCTTTCGAATGGATCCAGCCACATAAAACACACAGACACGTATTAACGATATTATTCCTCCTGCTAGTTATATTTAGGTTGTTTTCACGGCTTTATCTTGGAGTCGGATTCCCCTCTCTGATGGGGCATATGTTTGGGGTTTATGTTAGGTGGATTTGCAGAGGTCTTCCGCAAGTTCATAATGTTTGCTGATTGCTTGGCTCATTCTCAGCCTTAGTTAATTGCTTACATTTTCACAACAGATTATTCTGAGAGGAAAACAGCAATATCAGCTCCAGGCCCTAAAATATCATCCCACTTCTGTGATACTTGGCACTTGTTGATGATCACTGCATATGGTTTGCAAATAAAATATTATGCCACGAGTATAATAAGTATTTTCTGCATCAAACAAGAAATTTAGATTAAAGAGTAGAGGGAAATGATGAGGTGGGGATTGCGGCTAAATCCCAAAGTTAGATGATATCTTCCCTTTCAAACCATCAAATGTGGAAAAAAAAAGTGCCAATTATGTACCTTTTGTTTCCCTTTTAATCAAAAGTCTTTCCCAGTTTCAACTTCCAGCAGAACAAAGGGGCTGAAAATTAATAGAAGGCCTTTTGTTAATCATGTTCAGTTTCGCATCAATCTCCAGGGAGAGCGGTGTTACGATCTCGGTGCTTTGTCTCATTACATTTTCTTTGTCAAATCCATTCAGCTGCACCAGTTAATGTTTATTTATTTAACCTGATATGGTCTACAATGGAAGTGATGAAGATGAAAATACATGCTTGAGCGGAGGGATCCGCAAAGCAGGACCTGTCAGTTCTGATTAGCACCACGGCGGTGCACACGGAAGACAGAAAAAGGAAATAAAAAACAAAAAACTCAGGGGAATATGTAAACCCACTTGGAAGAAATCCCTATGAAAATGCAGAAAAAGGCGCATGAGGTATTTCTTGATTTGTTTATTTTGATGTTTGGACATTACTCACGGGAGCTAAAATGCTTTTGTACAATTATATATAGTTCTAGAGGCCTTCAATGCCAACACAGTTTCTCCTTAATGTCTCAGAGGGAAGAGGCGAGTATTGACTTGCTCCAGCTTTCAATTTTGTCCTCAATCTTATGCATCTTAAAGGTAAAGGCTGCTAGGACCATCTAATTTAGATTTCGGCATAAGTTAAAAATTAGACTTTCAGCAGGAGCTGCAAAAGTACGAATACTAAAGAAAGCTTTTTCTTTTTTTAAGAACCAAAATGGTTGAAAAATGCTCACTTAAAATCAACACCGGACACGTAGGAATTCCAAATTGTGATAACTGCATATCGAACCCCGAAAAGGCCAAATGCTCCATTCTTTCCTGCTACGTTCGTTTTTAAGGCTTCTAATCTGGGTGTGTGTTGGTGTGTGTGCGCTCGCGTGCACGGCAATGCAATTACCAGGAGAAATATTGCACACTTTTTCTGCTTTTACTGCAGGTAACTTTGGAGAAGAAATAAAGAACAAATGCAGCTGGAGCCCCAGCTCCTTTAAGTATACCCATTAAGCTTGATGAATTGAAACTGAAATGACTGGAATCCCTGCAGTGAACGTATAAATAAGTTTCTCTCCGAGGGACAACAGCGGAATGGGTTGGAGATTTATTGACAAGTTCGGGAACAGGGGTGTTTTCTTGAGAAGGCAGGCTTTATGGTTTTTTGTCTTCTAGTATGGACCGCATTTAGAACCATTCTGTATTTGACAGTCATTTCACAGCAAATATGTCATTAGCAGCTCCAAATCTGATGTAGGCACATTTATTTACACCGGGCAAAAAACATTATTGTCCGAATTCCACGTACGAACGCTCTGCAATCTGGGACATATTCTAATTGATCCTACACATGGCATCCCACTTTAATTACGGTTAAATGATCTGATGCCATTACATCAATCCATGAGTGTTACAGCTTCATTTAAATCACATCAGTGTGTTTATTCTATACAGACAAGGCAGGCAGGCTTTGCATGTAAAACCCGATAAATCCCATTATTACAGTGTAGTAACTACAGGTATGTTTAATTGTAGTTGAACTGATCTGTAAACAATGGGAACTAAAAGCACTCAGAGGTTCAAACATTATTTTCCCCAGAGTGTCCACTTATCACATTTTTACATTATTGGTGTTTCAATAAAGTAACCATTCATTTTATTTATTTTTTTAGAACATTTGAAAAAAAAAAAGAATAAGTCCTGGCAATGGCGAGGCTATTCTTCTTAAAATATGCCTCTTGTGTCACTGTTATTATTGGCAGCTCGTCGAATCCCATCTCCTGGTTAATGAACTGTGAGATGGTGATCAGATCCAAGTTATGGAAAGACGCAGCAAATTAGGCCCCACGGAGTGTTGTTTTCCTCTCCACGGGGACTCTCTCATCAGCGTCTTGTGCAGTCTTAAAAAAGTAATCCTGGGCCTTGACTCAAAAATAAAATATATCTAACAATCGGTTTTCGAAGTTACTGCGCGAACTGCGTATTTTCAGGTATTTTCAGCCACTTAGCAGATGACATCATGTTTGGAAATGCTTCACAAGTCTTTTTATTAAACATGCACAACTTCTTTAACTGATGAAATGGAGAGGATTCCTCTCTAATTCAGCTTCGGTTGATTAATTAATAACTAATAAGGACCATTAAAGCAGGGTGTTAAACTCCTTTTGTGAAGGCAGGTCTACTTTTAACACAGGTAATGAGTTTGTGGACCTCTGCCACCAGCAGTCGGACGCCGGTCCACAAAAGACTTTCGTGAGACTTCCCAAGGTAATCCGACTTAGTTAAAATGCCGCAGACTTTGATTATGAAGAACAAAAAGGGAAAGGGACAGGTGGGGGTGGGGGCAGTATTGTTGCGTGGTTCCCCCTTCAATTAGATTTGGCTGTAATTGAAGCCCTGGGGAGGCACTGATCGCCACAATAAAGTGCGGCATTACCTCAAACCGGATTTAGTGGCAACGCGATCCTCCGCCGCTCTAGGTGAGACATTTAATTAAGTCCCATTGCTTTTGCATAGCAGCCATGTAAGTGAATTAACAGTAGAGAGACCCACCAGGCGTATGTTCCGGCGTCCTCGCACGCTGCTATCCGACTCCGCTGAGCATTAACAACAATGGGATCTGAAGGCAGCTCTCGGTGGGGGCACAAGCATAATGACCCTGAAACTTTTAATGCGGCGCAAATGTCTGCGTGTCTAAAAACGGCGTCTGACTCTATACGTCTCGGCTTGCCTCTAATAACCAGCCAAGTGTGTCTGCCCTTTGTTCCCTCGGTGTCTGGACTCAGTGAAGTTTGCGGCGACTCACTCTTGCAGTAATGAAGGGCAGCTTCGGCTGAAGTGCCGGCGTTGACGCTTGTGTTTATTTATGTGTGTATCAGAGATGTACGAATTGGGGCATGCTTGAAAAACACCCCTTGGCCTCCCTCTCCTCATTACTGCAGGACAAACAAATGCTACATGTCTCCCCCGGAACGCTGGCCGAGGCAAAGGACCCCAGGACTTCAGCCCTTTGGAGTCTCGGCTTGGTATTTACAGCCAGACACCAGCTCACCACACACACACACACAATCTCTATCTCTAAGGAGAGGAGAGACACGCCGGCAAATACGAGAGTAAGGGTTGAACAGCAGCAGGATATAAAGAAGAGAAACTCAGAAAGTTTAGAAGAGGGTAGAACGGCAGTGAAATGATACCAATCAAGACGATAGTCAAGGTCTCTCTAAACCGACATTTAGCATCGCATGGAGACTGAAGACTTTAAGCTTTTGATGACTATAATTGCTATTACTATCGAATGCTTCTGTGTTTTTTTACTTGAGCCATCAATGATCGATGTCTGCAGATAGCAAAACAAAGCAACACGGTATTGGACAACCGAAGAGGTTACGGCTTAAGACCTTAAAACTCTTCTCGCAATGTGCGCAGTAGTTCTACCGTAGGCGGTGCACCCTTAGAGGATACAGACCACGATTCCCCATATCTGGTTGGTAAAGACACAAAAATGTGGGTTCAAATATAGAGCCCCTCGGTTCTAGTCATGTGTCGGGGTCAGTGCTAATGTCAGTGGTTAAAAGCAACTCACGACTGTTTCGATTTCACGACGGTCGCATCACAGCTAGAAATGTCTGAGCTAACCTCACAAGGCTGTAGACTTTTGCAGCATTTCAAATGTCAGTAAACTCCTTGGATTCAAAACAGCAGTTTGTTAGTGCTCCTCAATTGAAGCTGTACATGATGGACGTTTCAGACTGTTTTCCTCCTTCTGGAGTTGATTTGAGCTTTATAGTTGAAAAGTAATAGTAGTAGCAACACCTACTGTTCTTCCTTAGCCTGAATATAGCCCACACCCACCTCCCACCCTCTATACACACACACACACTCACAGATGCACAGTGAAGTTGAAAGACATACAAAACCTCTGCCAATCATTTCTCAAGATTCACTCTCCTCTAAATATATATCTTGTCTTTGATAGAAAAAAAGAGGAGGGGGGCTCATTTTTCTGTGAGTCACTGTATAACATCTGTCACAGCAGCCCTCAGGCTCAGTCTGACTGAGTGTGTTGGGTCAATAGATCTAAACTGACCCGAATCTCACAGGGCAGCTTTGGAACACCGCGGCGAGGGGGATGATACTGGCGGGAATGAGTGTTTTTCTTTCTTTTTCAGGCGAGGGCGCGGCCTCATGCCAGCGCGCCCGTCGAGCGGAGACAGACGGACGAGACAGGAGAAGCTAATATCAGCGAGAGCAAAAACCTACTCAGGCGCAGAAGTAATTCACGACTGCAAATTCACACTCCAATGGGCTGAATTGTCAAATGTAAAGTCGTAAACATATGTTGCTAATCGCCTATCCTTTCCTTCTGTTTCTCTTTTCAAAAGACCATTAAGACACTCTCACGCGCCTGGTAATCCCTTTGTGGCTTTGTGGCCACTGAACCCCCAGTTCTATCTCCTCTTAGGAAAGCCAAAGCTCCAGAAATCTTCTGACCAGTACATTTGTACCCAACATCGGATTACCTACGGCTTCTCTTTAGTACCAAATGTCTTCTCGGCTGAGATTTGAGGGGACTTAGAGCTTTGGGGGGAAACATTTAATTTACTCAGTGCATATATCCAGTGGAGCTGGTTTAATCGCTGATCAGCATTTTCTGGGTCCAGCCAATCAAGATCTCTGCTGCAGTTTCAGTTCTGCGACAAATCCTTGTAGTGTCCACAAGTTTGTATTGTGAAAAGAAATGACTTTAAATGCATTCTGTGCGGTTTAGATCTTTAGCTCTTCCACAACAAATGGATTGTATGAAAATCCAAATATAATAGCAAAAAATTATGAATTTTTAATTGACAATATCAGAGCTTGGAGACATTCTGTTCTCAAAAATAAATACTCAACCCCTGTGAAACTACTCGAAAATGAAATTAGAATGGAGCTCCAGTTTTTTGGCAAAGACGGTGAACGGTGTGGAATTTTTAGAGTGTGATACATCAAAGGCTCTGATTGACAGCGAGGAGGCAAACAAAGCCTGTGAGATGAAAATAAAGTGCCTTTTCACACGGACCAAAACAGAACTATCCACCAGTGCATGTGATCCATCACAGAAAGAAAGGAGAAAACTTCCTACACATAGTTTATTAAGCTCCTTTTTTGTTTTGGCGAGGACACATGAAAACACAGGAGAACTGCACATGTAATTACTGAACTACAAAAGAACAACAATAAAATGGAATATTATTAGTCAAGCAACTGAAACCCCATGTAACATGTTCTATTCTGAGAGTAACAAATATGCAGCTTTACCATTAAGCTAGGTGCTGACATGCTAGTTTTTAGCGTGCTAGCTAGTTGCTAGGTCATTAGCAGCTAAACATGATTAATAAGGAGACAAATTCTCAACATTACAGTGTTACAGTAATTCGGGGGGATGAAATTAAGCTTAAATCCTTTGTACTGCTTTAATCCACACAACAAATCCCACCTTCACTGTAACAAACAACTTAATAGGGAGCTAAATATTCAAATTGCCACCCGTTGTAGCTGACAGTCACAAATGAAGTTGCCCCATCCATCCTCAAGTATAGACTTCAGTTTTCACCTCAATTTTATTTTTGACTGGAAGGTTTTCATGAGACATAGACACAAAGAAATCCTGCCATCATTTCTGTGCGGTATGACTCGCTTGTGTGTGAAACAGAGATGTGCAAACACTAATCACAAGGTACATTGATTTGCTATGTTTAATGTGCCATTTTCTTTTCCTCAGATGTGAGAAATAATTGGACTTTCTTTTCAGTTGCCACGCTAATAGCTTGCCTCGAGGTTAGAAACTCAAAGGGGGAGCAGAGAAAGGAAGAAAAGCATGATCGAGGCCAGTAATTAATTGTGAGAATTTTTATGAGGTTTTTGATGGAGTCTATGTATATCAGAGGATGTGCTCGCATGCCATTGCACTTGCTATGCAAACATGATTAGTAAATCGTGGCCCCTACAAATCTTATCCAAAGTTTTTTAATGCTACAATAACTTGGCTTTGAATGTCAGATGCAGCACTGAATAGCTTCTGACCCCCGAGAGCGCATCAATAAATTAGCGTAGATCACATTTTTTAGATAAAGAACCAAACTATATCCATCCATACTGTTTTCTATGGTATTTCTACGGTATGGAAAACAATACTTCTAATGATCCAGAGGTAGAAACACTCAGGATTATGGTAAAACAGACATGAAACAGCACCATTTAAAGTTCTGCTGCATAGGAACCACACGCCACTTCCTCCACATGCATTATTATTATAAATCCCAGGAGATACGAGACATAAAATGCTCTGTAATTACAATGACTTGCTGTCCTGTTCAATTGGCATTTCTCAACATTGTAGTAGCCTGGAGTAACTGTTGATAGAAAGAGATCTCAGGAGCATCTTTATATGTGAGCTCTGACCAGTAATAATGAATATTCTTAATGTTAAGACTAAAAGATGAATATAGAATAATAACAGAGACTGGCATTGAGTAGCTTGACTATAGAGGGAGACATGGTTCTGTTAGTTTAAAACCAATTCCCTTCTGAATGTGGATCCTGCATCACATATGATGCTAAAGTGAATTCCACAGGAGGCTAGCCTGATATTTGAAGGCCTTACATGTCAGGGATTATCATAGAGCCAAAAATATAAAGAAAAACATCACAGAAAGTTGTTTTAGCCCGAGTCAGGTGACTGTATTTTTTTTAAAGCAGCTTCAATGCACCGTGGCCTTATTCAAACCAAGAAAAAATTGGGAAATTTGATTCTGGTATTCAATGCCATTCTTCAAAAAACGTTTTTCAAAAATATCACATTCACTACTAAAGTTACTAACTAATAAAAGCTAAACTACTAGAACATTTTTTTTTCTGATTAAACTACAGAATAATTTATTTTAGAGCACACACCTGTCTTTTTTTTTAATACTACCGGGACTGCCTGGTTTCATCCGTATCATTATAATCACGCTTGATATCACTATTCAAGTCACCATCAGCTCATAACAGGTGATGATTAGATCCCCTTCAAGCCCTCCCTCCCAGCTTTGTCAGGCCAAAAGGAGCTCACCTAATTTCTTTTGGCACTCGTTCAACTTTGCCTCCTCTCTTTGCTTTCCCGGCTCTCGCTTTTTTTTTCTCTCACTCATCGGGGGAGTTGTCGGACGAGGATGACACCTCTCGATGAAACGAGACAAAGCGAAGGAGCGGGACGGAGTGAGAGAGCCACGGTGGTTGGCATCTGAGGGAGTGCGCACTGGAGAATTAATAATCTCACTGAGAGATTTTAAAATCCTGTCATTTCAAAACAGAACAGATATTGTAGCTATAGCTGAATAACGCGGTGGAGTAAAAATGTGTTTATTATTGGCAGTTGATGCATCGATTGTTAGATAATATGCAAAATAGGCCTCCAAAAGTTCATTCATCCATTTAAATTACATATGAGTATTGCACTAACACACGAACAATAACAAACGGTAGGTCAGAGGTCTGTAGCTCTATGACATGTTCGCTTTTTTTTACATTTCCTACCACTTTTTGGTCTTTTTGGTGGATTGAACATGGCAAAGCAAAAAAATAAAAAATTCAATTTGTGCCCTCTGAAGATTTTCCCATCATTTTTTGGAGAAGTTATTCTCATTCCATCTTCGGTTCCTTTAATTTTGGTGGGACTTTTGACACCAATTTTTGCTTATTTCGATCGGAATCGTTCTTCTGTTGGTTGCCACTGAGTTTTTTTTTGTTTTTTTTTGGTGCAGTGCAGATTCTCTTTAATCTTCCTGAAGGTGAAACAGATGTTTTTTATGTCTGTGAAATGGGATTTTTGGGACACAGTTTGAGGTTTCAGATCATTTTAAAATGGAAAAACGTTCAACCCTTTCTTTCCGATGACTGGACAGGTCATAATCCAAAGAATATACTGAATTGATTACATTTAGATCATTCATGATGATAAAAACTCTCCATGGGGTTAATTATTTAATCTTACTACAAAAGACCTCCCTAAAAAATAAACTCATTTTATCTCTATGTGGCATAGCCTTTGATCATGGCACTTAGGAAATGTGTGGCTATAGCTAAAAAAATGTTGTTTGGGCTCACAAAAGAAATACATTTTATGCATTTATTGGGTGAATAGTCTAATTTTCCACTTTGTTATATGGCAAGGGACCTTTCCTGAACCCTGTCAAATGACGTTTCCTCCAAAATCAGTTTAAAATAGATTTATCCTGCACTCAGTTTAATGATATCCCATTTTTCTATTTGTGCACAGCTTTTCTTTTTGTAATGGATTCCACAGTTGTTTGTACACTATCTGTGTTGAACGGGTGGGAGGTTTAGACAGGATGTAAACAAATTCTTCCAGTTCCTGAACTCAGCCTCTCCGAGGGGACGGACTCTATTCCAGATATGGCTGCGGGCATGCAGAACACACACACACACACACACACACACACACACACACACACACACGCACACACACACACACACACACACACATCTGTTTATTCCACACAAATGGGCGCGTTTTCAGATATGTCCACTCAGTAATACATTTTAGGCTGCATTTGGTCATAAAAGAGATAACAAAATTTGCCTTCACCTCCATATTCACTGCCGCACAGATGTGAAAATCCCACTTAAACCCCCTGGTATAACTTAGGCTTTTCAGAGATTTGTGTAAAGCAGAACACCCCCTACACATCATTAAGATAAGAAAGCCCGGGCCATCTGGTGGCCCAGTGCTTAAGATACGTGATACAAAATATAACAGCCATGTCCCAGTTTGACTGTGAGAGGGGGGCCCTAAGTGCATGGCCACTTTCTAAAGATATTCCCTTTTTTTAATATATTCCCTATCAAGTTTTTTAAAATAAGGAAAAATCCTAAGCATCTCACTCTCTACATATGCAGCTCATGTTTTGAGTTGTATACCTGCCATTTTAAAAATAGCATTACAATACAAGCCCAGAAAAACAAAAGTTATTGTTAAATATCCGTCAGATACTCAGTTTTGGGGAAAACCTTAAGCCAGATATTCCTGCTCACATGCTTCTTAGAACATAACCGTTACACTGGTTAAATCCGAGGGTAAAATATCTGTATTTTTTTCTTTTAAAGTCACAACTTATTTGACTTTCCGTTTGAAAGTCTGTGTTTTTTACTTTCAGCCTCATTAATAAATCTTGGCCTGTCTTCACACCACACAGAGAGCCAAGAAAAAAACAAAAAAACATAAGATAACGCAAGTGCGGGATAAATGTTTTAATGTGATCCAATGAGATGCTACATCCACTTACTGAAACAGCTGCCCCTTGGCTGCCCGCTCACACGGTCCCCCACGGACACGGTCAGTGTCCCTGTCACCAGTTGTATGTCCCCTAAATGTGTTTGCCCGCTCTCACTAATCCCCACTCACACTCCACACAAACAAACACACACACACACACTGGTGTTATGGATGAAGGGGGAAAAAAAGCGGACGGAGTCATGGAGTCCGAGATCGCCGCGGGGCTTCTGGAAGAGTGGACGCCCGATCGCGGCCAACCGGGTCCGAGCCAGACGCAGACCGGCCCACCCCCCCACCCCTCCATCCGGCCGCTGTACAACCCCCGGCGTCCCCCTTTTTTCTCTCTCTGGCCTGGCTTTGGTGGCTGCTGTAAGATGGCCAGCCATGTGTTACAAATGGGATAAAGTGCAGTGGTCAGGCGACGCAAGGATGGGAGGGTGTGAGCCGGTAGTAGCCGGAGCGTCCAAAAGCTAAGGGCATGAGCCGGGAAGCTGGGGAGGGAGAGGTGGGGGGGGATGCTGTGCCTGTGTCCGTGTGTGTAAAGGAAAAAAATGGTGCATTAGCCTGACTGGACGCCTCCTAGCGTGTGTAAAAAAAAAAAAAAAAAGCCCCGTCGGCTGTGTTTGTTTATCCACCAGGTTTCGTTCGTTTTCTCGTGGCCCCCGCCACACTTGGCAGGTGAAGAGGGCAGAAGCGGCTCTCGCTGCCTCCGGCCAGGGCCCCCCGACTTGGAAGCACATGGCCGACCGGCAGGCGCGTTGGGCCGCCATATTGACCTGGCGCTGACCGACACATGTCGGGAGAGGGAGGTGTGAGGAAGCCCGGCATTCAAACGGTAGACATAGGAGAAGCTACCGATGCTGCTAGCATCGTTAGCTAGCCTCCTAGCCTGCTAGCATCAGTAGCTGCTCCTGCTCGGTAGCTGCTCCTGCTCCTAGCTAGCCTCCGATGGGGTAAAAAAAAACAAACTCTGAGTCCATTTTGATGAGTCGTCATTTCGCCGCGATCAACAATCCCCTCCGCCGACATCTTCCCAGATTCAAGCGGGGGGGACTCCATCAAATAAATCGGACCGGAATCGAGCTCCGCGCGCCGCAACCGTTCGGACCGGGAGGATTGATCTCCTCCGCAGTGATGACAGGTTATGGGAGGGGGGGGAATAACGAAAGAAAAAACTGGATGCCGAGCTCTAATTAAGTCATTTATCAAGCTGCGGCCAATACTGTCCGGGAGCCGAGGCTAAAATAGCCAACTGAGGCGAGTATGATAATTCCGCCGCATCATGTTTATGTCAGATAGCACAGCCGGGGAGATTAAACGGCAAAGGAAAAACACAGTGTTTTCCCCCTTCAAAGCCGTAAATGTCCTCTGGAATTTACGCTCATAGGCCAGTCTTGTGCCTAATTGTGTCCTTGCATCGGCCTCGTATGTCTTTATATTTACACTTTGGCGTTTCACCAGTGCGGTTATCTCTCAGTGAGTGGGTTTAGCATCTCGCTCGGCGGCCATATTGGCGGGCCAAATGGGCCTTCGGTGGCTACGCGTTTCAGGTTATGGGGTTCAAGCCCGGATCATGGGTTCGCTAGAGCTTTTAGAGGCAGCAAAAGTGCACCGGCAGACGCAGCAGGAGCAGATAAGTTTATTAAAATGCCGAACGCAACAACTTTCTCCGAGCCTGATTGAGTTTTAGTTCGGCCGTACTTATTTCCGACTATCGGCCCGCCATGGTCGGCTGCCTCGGAGACGAGATGCTAATGAAACAGCCGATCTGCTGACTTCACCTGCGAATCCAGGGATCCTAAACGCATCACCAGGATAGATTAGGAGGCGGTTTTGCTTAGTCACACGTGGACCACAGACTCTAAATGAACTTTTGACATTTATAATCTCTTAATTCTTATATTTTCCTGCATAAAAAAATGAACGTGTCCACAGTTCTAAAGGCATTTGTAGAGATGGGTGCATTTACATGAAAAAAAAAGGTTGAAATTAGTTCTCCATGGAGTCTATAAGCCTTAACATCCCTTCTGTTGGGTCTGTTCTTTGATTGGTAAAATATATATTATTTCATCAAATTTTTTAGTACCCTCAGAATAGTCACTACAGTTAGTATAGTTATTTTAAAGAGTAATCTATATTGCTGATATAGTTGAATGGATTTGTAAGAAGAAAGCCACACATACCGAGTTGATCCTCTCAAAATAAAAACTAAAAAAAACTCCTCAAATGCCGCTACAACACCATGTCTTTGCAGAGTGGGACTGAGTAAGACGCATGCAAACAGCCTTTTGTTGCATCACATGGGTGCGAAGAGCAAAAAGGAGCTGGCAGAGAACCTATATCAGCCCACCCCGATTCTCCAAATAGTCAAATAGCTAAAGGGGACAAATGAAATGTACTTTTCTTACATGGTATTTGCTTGAATCACTGGTGCGATGGCCCATGCCTTCTACTCTGGTTTAATCCCTTGGAAATACATACATGATAGGCATATAGATGCTCTCCATTTTCCCGCGGAAGAACGAGAGCAGAGGAAACGAAAAACCGCGCGTGCGGTTTGAATCTTAACCACTTTGCTGTGAAATAGTGAGCCAAATCAGCCCTTTTTTTTTTCCTAATTGGTAAATGACAAATTAGACTTTGCCAATGCTTAATTGAAAAGCCAGGCTAAATGCACCCACGCTGTTGCAGCCGTGCTGTTGCGAGAGTAATTACCAAACTAGTTCAGAAATGTACAGAGAGGCTTTAAATTATCATTTGTCTTCATTGCTGGAGTTGTGGGGATATTGCTCTCGGGGTCAAATTAATTCTTCCTGGCTATCCATGTGGTTAAACAGCGAACTGTTACACTTGAATACTGATGAAAACCATTTTTTTTCCCCCCTATGTTTTTTTTTTCCCAGCTACAATTTAAAGTATTAATCCTCCAATCCATTATTTAACAAGGACGTGGAGCGCTATCGCGCTTGCCTTACGTTCACTGATTATTTATCGGAGACAAATTTGAAGTTTGCAATATCATACTTTCGAGGAAGAGCGCGGTCGAACTATGATTGAACACACTTTGTATTTAGTGAAAGGATTTGCTCCATGTGCTGTATCCCTAAGTCCTTTCCTTGGTAAATAATGTATTTACTTTGGAGTATTTTTCCCTCACATGAAATTCTTGCTTATTGCCTCACAGCTAACAAAATAAGGATGAGCCGTGACAGCCGGCCACAATCACTGCAAAATTCTGCTTCTTCAACACTAGCACACGCACGTGCACACTTACATGCACACCAATTACCTCTCACCCCCCCCCCCCCATATCTGAATATACTGTACCTTCAAGGTCTGTGACATTGTTCCAAAGTTCCATATGAAAATTGAAATAGTCTCTCGCGCTCGTAGATTATAGATGGTCTGAACATTAAAAAAAAAAAAAGCATTTATCTTTTATTTCCCTTTGTACTTCCTAGAACATATAATAAATCTCAGGGTGATAAAACTCTGCATACTAATCTCGGTCTATTTCCATCTTCCACTTGAGAACTAAAGGGATTTTGAGCCAAAGATAATGTTCCTTTCTATCTCCCCTGTTCATCCCCTAACCTTTCTCTGGGGTAGCTATTGCCTGAAATATGTGCAGGCCGTTTTGGTACAAGAAATAAATTCTTTTTTACCCCAAAAACTATTATTCCAGTTGTTTTTCATTTCCATAGCGAGAGCAAAGTCTGTCTTAAAGGCTTCATTTTCCTCTGAGTGCCTTATAATGCGGCAGGATGTGCAGATCTTTCCACTACCTGTTCTTAAAAAACACTCAGCCGGTGTTTAGATGTGGAGAAGGCGTGGGTTTTAAACAGCCTCATCTTGTTTGGGGAGAAAAGACCTAAAATGTGCAAACATCTCACCACACAGCCATTTCCAGGAAATGTTTAGCTTACTAAGTTGGTCGCTCGTCTGTAATATAGGCCTGAATTCGCCTCTTCTCAACCACAAGGCTTTTCAATAACTGAGTAGCCCCACGTGAAGAAGAGAATCCGGCCATGACTCTTTGTTACAACAATGAAAAATGACATTTCTCATTATTGTTAGAATCGCAAAACTAACAGACTGGTTTGAATAGCTTTTACCTCATTCGGCCTCCAGATCTGAACACTGCAGACACTCCTTCTCTGTTTACACGTCTAGAAGTGTCACGGTCATGGAATGATGCATGGAATGTGTGGAATCTAACAATCAAAATGGTTAAACCGGCTCAGACGGTTCCTCTGTGCGCGTTCTGTTTGGGACTTGAATCCTAATCATCTCCAGTTAGATGGATCGTGACGTTTCTATTCCCTATTAGTCTTTTATCCCTTATTAGTCCAGCTCACTTGGCACGGATGATTAAGGTTTTGTGTTAAGAAGTTGCTATCGTGGGATCCTAGACACCGTTCCCTTTGAGTGCCTTTTTAGAAATGTATCAGTGCAGAACATCCTAAAACCCACCAGAAGCCTCTCGATTCACTTTGTTCCATTTCGGAGCAGAAGGAAGAGCACTCAAACCAGACAGAGAGTTGGCATGTCGTCTTTAAGGGGTTAGATGGATGCTTGAAGATCAGGAAACAGGAAGATAGAAAGCACTTTTCGTGCTGGCACACACAAATGAAACCCTAAAAATGTCTTGATGGGCATCCGTGAAATAAAAAAAAACTTATCTAAGATGGCCCTTATTTTAAGTGCTGGTTTCATCTACTTTTTGTTGCTGCTTGGGTGTAGAAACCAGTCAGATCAGGTTGGGCATTCATAAGCGATGTGCAACGGTTAGAAACTTTAACGATCTGGTTTAAAGCACGCATGGTGCACCACCTTAAAATAGACTTTTCCTGTTTTTTATGGTGATGAGTCATGCTCTCTCAGCAAAACATAATGATCATGAAGCCAATTTTACAAGTCATTGAATCAATGCTGTTGATAAATCGTTAATCGTTATCCAAATGCATGATCCCAGTTAAAGTTTCACTCTTTAAAGTACTTAACCCTATAATGCCAAATGTGTCATATTTAATACGTAAGATTTTTTAAGTCTTTTGGATCTGAGACTTTTTGCATCATTCAGTGGTAAAAGCTTTGCTCAAACCCCTGTTGTACACATTCAGATATACCTGATAACAGCCAGTAGAAGACTACAGCAAAATATATTTTTGGCTTATTGCACGCTAATTTGATCAAGATAATTTCTGGTTTTTTTTCTTCATATGTTGTTGAGGGGCCAAAGAAAGACTTCAGACTAAAAAAATCCAACATTCTTCCTAATTTTTCTTGGATCGGGCTTTAAAGGGCTAAAAGACAAAAAATTATGGCTGGAAATGGGAGATTTTGATCGTTTCTATGGTGCCAATCCAGCTTTAGAAGAGGTGAATTTGAAAAGTGAATCGATTGGACATAAACAGCCGCACGATAATAAATTACGCCAGGAACTTCATCCACCGTCAGCTTCCAGTGGAGGACGAACACTTCATAGCCTCGGATTCCTTACGTCCTCCCGCCATTTCCGCCGTTATTCTGTCTGAAAGCCCACGATCTCGGCGGGACAAAACATCCAAACGCCACAATAATGATCCTCTTTCAATTCCGCATACCTGCTTCGGCTTTCTCCACTTTAGAGGGGTGCGCGCCGACGACTATCGGGGCAAATAGTTTTGGGCGATCTACACGTAAATAATTGGCTTTTAGCTACGCGGAGAGAGATTTGTACACGCAGACAGCTCTGGAGTCGCTTGGCGTGTGCTCGCAGCGTTAGCGGGGGACCGGCGCTATGCAGAGGCCCCAACGACAGGGAGAAATAATTACCGACGGAAGCAACGTTCAAGCCAAGGAGCCAATTTGTAATTGTCTCTTGGTTGTTGCGTCTGTGTCTGTGTGCTGTCACTAGCGTGCTTTTTTTTTTACCTGAAGGGATTTCACTGTGTGTTATGTATGTGTGTGTGTGTGTGTGTGTGTGTGTGTGTGTGTGTGTGTGTGTGTGTGTGTGTGTGTGTGTGTGTGTGTGTCTCCCTCTTCGCCCCCTTCCTGTGACCCTCAGTCTCCAAGTCTGAGGCGTGAGCGCACAAACATTTACCCGACACAAGCCGCCTCCAAATGAATGAAATGACGGCCTATCAGAAGGGAGAAATCCTCTGTGGACGAGAGGCTATTTTCCTACAAGCAGTTCAATGCATCGCAAATACCGCCGGGCCATTTTTAGGTCACGAATAAAGAGGGTATCTCTTCACAAAGCAATTAAACAAAGTGCAGAAGACATTTTAGAGCTAACGGACGATATTAACCGTTCGGTTCAGTTGTTTTTTTTGTTGTTTTTTTTCTTTTTTCTTTTACCAGCTCGCCTTGCCAAAGTGGCTGGTGTCACGTGGCATGGCAGAAGGTGTCCCCCGTCCCCCCACACCTGCCACTCCTGCCGCCGTGTCCTCTCAGTCTGCTCACAGGATTGCTCCCTTCAAATCTGCAAGCGATCCGACTTATCTATCTAAAAATCCCCTGGGAAAAAGAGTAAAACACAAGTTTTCTTTGTTGCGACTCTGGGTTTTCCCTACCCCTTTTGAGTTCTTGTAAAGGTTCATAAGAACTCTGGCATATTTTATTGTGAAGGGAGGCGTGGGGGGTGTGTGGGGGGGTGGCGTGGGGGGGGGTAGGCATTAGGGCTGAGGAGAATATGAATATGTATGTGCATATTTATCCGTAAAATGATTACTTGCTGGAGCATTCATTAATCGTTTTTTCATAATTCATTCCGTGCATATTCTCCGTTTTATTGAATTTAAACAAACCTATTAACGGGGATTAACTTCCCTGAATGAGACTTTGCTTCTCTTCCCAATTGCTTCCAAAAAGGGGGCCCTTGTTCCGTCAAGTGGAATTACTTGCGAGCGGGCTGCAATCTCCTCGGAAAAGAATTATAGAACACAAGGGTGTGCTACACCGTCCCTCCATCTTATTTTTTGCCACTCTCCCTCAAGTCAATTTATAATCACTTTTCAAAGGAGACATCCCCTTATTGTTCCCTTTTTTCTCTCAGCAGAGGGTCGTACGGAAAGCGTTTTTTTTTACAGTAATGAGAGCATTATTACTTGTTGTGTTTAATAACTGGTAATTGGTGTTTGACCATCATCACCATCTCTCCCATGGTTGTTGTCGAGTTATTTTCCTGGCCTTTGTTGCTGCCTATTACACGGCACTAATTACAGCCTGAAGAGAATTGCTTTTCTGGACCCTGACCTATTCCTTCTACTTAAGGCCATGGAAAGAACAAAAAAAAAAGGGGCCAAGAAATGAATGAAAGAGCTAAAGGAGGGTACAGGGAGCCGTGTGGCTGATTATCCATAAGGCATACATTAATGATAATTGGATGAGGAGGATGCAAGTGGTGCCGGGAGCAGGAATTGCACTCCCTTTTTTTTTTTTCTTCGGCGGTATACGCTCCGGATTCAGTTCACCGCTGCTCTTTTTGACTATTTTTCTTCAGAAGATTTCCAGAGAGCCAACAAAGGGTGCCATCAAGTCGGAGAGGAGGATGTAACTAGCTTGAGGGGGCAACGCAGAAAGACGGCATTGTATCCCGCTGCGTGCGGCTGCCCCAGATCTGTAATTACGCCACACAATGCCTACACGGGTGTATAGGTTGGTCCCCGTGCATCTGCAATGAGTTTCCCAACGTGTTTCGCTTTTTTTGAAGCGTTAACAAGCATCCTTTGCTTTTGGATTGTGTCTTTGGGAAATGCGCGTACCGAAACTGGAAAGCGGGGAAAAGAAGATTCATCTCGTAGTTTGTTTTTTGTGTTTTTTTTGTGTTTTTTTTTTAAAGATTAGCAAAGCAAAGATCTCTGATCATTCGTGTAAATGAGGGATTAAGTGGCACGTCTGGACAGAAAACTGACCACTGGTCACATGGATGCTCAGGCTCATAGAATATCTCTCTCACACACATACACACACACACACACATGTGCAGACCTGGTGTTCATTACGGTGTTCAGATGAGGTCAAAAGTCTCATCCCACTCATGCGTAAACAGACTTTTTCCTTTTTAACTCACAGAGGCAAACCATGTGCAAAGATGCAGGTGTTTGCACACGTTTGTGGCTCTGTAAATAAGTGCCTCCTCGTTACGCGTCTCCCGGCCAGAGGCCCCGTGTTGGTGGACCTGACCCGGTGGGCGGGAGCGCGCTTTTTGCTTGGACGACTTCATTTTTCTTTATTCTGTGACACATTCGCCCGCCACGCAGCATTCGTCTGTGCAATGTCAGGGCCAAGTCAGGTTATTATGCTCGCTTTTGCATCGGGATTTAACTGAGTCAGCTGACCCCCTGGGAGTTTAAATCATTTGGCTTTTGCTCAAACTCCATGCAAAGCTGCAAGTTTGGTATTTTTCTTTTGTTTAAAAAGCCTGAATTTAAGCCTTTTTATCTTTGTCATAAGTGTTGCTTGTGTCAGGTTGAGGAATATTGCCTTTTGTGTTAGAACGGCAACATTTTTTCTCCACAACATGAATTCTCATATGAAGTTAGATCACTCAAATGCTTGATTTGTTTATAAAAAAAATAAAAAACTAGATGTCTGCTGAACTTTTGTTTCAGATTAGTCCAAATGAAATGACTTGGAGGCTGCTAGCTTTGTTAGAACAGCAACATTTTTTTCTCCAAAACAATAATTCTTATATGAAGTTAGATCACTCGAATGCTTGATTTGTTTAAAAAAATCTAGTAGTAGATGTCTGCTGAACTTTTGTTTCAGATTAGTCCAAACGAAATGACTTGGAGGGTGCTAGCTTTGTTAGAACAGCAACATTTTTTTCTCCACAACATGAATTCTCATATGAAGTTAGATCCCTTGAATGCTTAATTTGTTTATAAAAAAATTAAAAAACTAGATGTCTGCTGAACTTTTGTTTCAGATTAGTCCAAACGAAATGACTTGGAGGCTGCTAGCTTTGCTCAGCGAGCATGGCACCAAAGCAAAGGATACACTCCCCCAACTGTAAGCACGGCTGCCAGCGTTGTTGTTCATGTACACGAGTCTCTCAAGCAGGAACGAGCAACCCTCGTAAAACACCAGTAAAGCAGCTCTGGGGCCCGACCAAAGCAAACACAAACCCATCCAGGTGCCTCCTCACATGTGTAGAGGGACGTTCCCGGCAAATGTGAGCACGCGTGCCTAAACACACACGTCGTGGCTTTAAATGCGAGGCGCTTGCCAATCGCGCGGCAGATGAAATGTACTTGCCCTGCTGGCGCGACTTGAGAAAGAACACGCCAGCCAAGCCAATTAGCTTTCATTCAGACATGAGACGGGAGACCAAACAGCAGACAGCTCCAACAGCACCGCGGTGTTAAATGTTAGTCCAAGTAAATCGCTTCCTGGTTTAGAATACAAGGCAACTTTAAAGAAAAACAAAACACACACACACATATATATATATATATACACATATATATCTATCTCATGTAGTACAGGAGGGTCCCTGTGCACACTTCATCATTCATCATTCATTCTCCATCTTCTTTTCTCCATCTTCCCCCCCGGAGCCCTTTGGTGAAAAAAATGCCAAATGATCATGCTTCTGTGAGCACCATCTGGCCGCTCGCGCACTTACAGCACCCATCACATCTCTCACTCACCAGCCTACTACACCGCCGTCGTGCACTTAGCCCCTTTGTGCGGAGGGATAAAAGTCTGAAGGAGGCACACACAACAGCCTCCTCTTTTATCCGCTCGCGGAAACTGAGGTCACAGGCGAGCAAAGTGCGGCAGAGGCACGGGCGGTACCCTTTTCTGAACGAGAAAACAACTGTTTTTCGGCTGATTCGAGCATTCTCTGTCTAATTTATCATCGTTTCAAGTCTTAAGAAGCTGATTTATCGCACATTTGTGGGTTCTTTCTTAACCTAACGCCACCTTTCTTTGGATGCTGCATTATCTTCCCATTACCATTTAAAAAGCCATGTTTTTTTTAATTAATATCCATAGAGTATGGCCCGACGTGCTGTTTTCTACTCTGTCTAACCCCTGCCTAACATCATACATCAAACCCTAACCCCGAGCCCTCTACCTAAATGAACATCACGGTGTGGAAAAGAATGAGTCATGCTTTTGATATTCAATACAAAAATGAATTGGCAGTAGACTAATTGGCGTGTTGTATATATCAAAGGGGACGTTCAAGTGGGTACACTCAACGTAGTGAAAGACTAGTTTTCACCTTGTACTTAAAACCACGGTTATTCCCTATTCCATGTAAATCTGTATTACAACACAGTTTCTCCTCCCAGTTCTCTCAGGTTTTCTTGCTATCTTTGGATGATTTTCCTTTATTTTCTTGCATGAAATACTGCCCGATGAGCATGGTAGTTACATTGATGTTTTTGTTATTTTCCATTGAAATATCTTCTTAAATTCTATCTTTTTACGCACTTTAAGTCAAATACAGACTGTTTGATTACACAAAATAGTACTGAAAGAGCTAGTACAGCAGTGATTTTGGTGGAGACATTTTCATATTCAACACCCTATTCTTCTTTTTTTTCCCGAACACATGCATGGATGGAAATTTCTGCATGCCTTCCTGTTGTTTAACCGACTGTCGCCGCGTATTTACATCACCCCCATCAAGTGATCTCCAACCTGCAAAAAGCACATCGCCAGCACAGCTTTCCCCCAATCTGGAGACTCGATTTTCGCTGCATATTGTATCTGGGCGAAGCGCGTCGCGAACCCGATAATCTAACTTTCCCCTCGTGCCCTGTGCCAAAAGCAAATGGGAATCTGAAATGGATTGAGTTAGCGGGCCCAGATAAGATAAATAATTCCGCGGCAATATGGCTGCCAAATGTTTATGTGACATTGTGTTTTAAAATGGTTGCATGACCATGAATGGAACGGAGGGGAATGGGCAGCTTAAAAATTAAATGTACTCCGATCACCACTGAATATACTTTAAAATTAGTCTAATATTGCCAGTCTGTTTTGATGCAATCGCATCTGACTCATTTCAACTTATTTCTTAATAAGAGATTTAAAGATATACTGAGCTCATCATGATGCTTTTCAATTCTTAAAGGCTCATCGTCCCCGGATGATTGCAGACTGCTATGAGTAAAGGAATCATTTAATAGTCTGGTATATACTAACTCAGATTCAGTCCTCATTAGGATGAGTATATTTCATCCATCTCACATACCATTCAGCGGAAAAAAAAGCTGCAGAGCAGATGTAAAAATGAGGAAATTGCTTTCTGGCACAGTTTTGCCACTTGAAGAGGAATTCGCTTGGCTGACAGGTGCAAGGTGACTAAGCAAAAATCGGTGAAAGAGTGAGATGGAAATGGCGGCTATGGCTGTGGGGATGAAGTGATTTGAGGCGCGGGGAAAGTGGGCGAGAGGCAGAAACGAGGCTGACGAACGAGTGAGTGAGCGGGACAGACAAATGAAAGGAGCTCAGACTAAGACAAAAGAGAGCCGCGTGACCACGGTGAAACTTTTCCCCCCGCGTCAGCAGAACAGACGCCATTTTACGGGCCTCGCGCCTCCATCATTCGGCGCATGACAAACACAACTGCCGAGCCATCACAGTTAACTGCTGCCCGCTGGTCCAGCCTCGGATATCCGTTATACGTAGCCCAGACCGTTTAAAAGATGGACACAGGGTCTAAAAAGTGAAGCCAATGCAGAGGTTGAAGCGCTAACGTGTTCTGTGGTCTGGATTCCCATTCAAAAAGCTATTGGAAACAGCGTGAAATAGCAACTTAAAGTTCAAAGGTCCCGGTCAGGCGTTGGTGTGGTCCACACCTGAGTGAGAATGACCACATCTGTGGGGTCCGAAGGCTAAACAGTAGACTGCATGGCAATCTAAATTCAAAGTCTCATGGATGAAAATGATGGCTAGAGGGGAAAATAAGATTGAGATAGCTAAAGTTAGCTTAAAAAAAATTAGCTTCAATCTGGAAGGTAAGAGGGAAGTTATTCTGAAGTCTTCAGCTTTTGGTCAGAAGAAAAAACACTTTGATACGACTTTATGCCTCCAAAGAAAATCTGAAAAAAGTGACTAGGCCTCTCTGTTTGGAACCGCTACCACAGCTAAAGCGACCACGGACAGATCGGAGGCAGATAACGGCGGCTCGCTCTCTACAATCTGAAGGACTCCATGATGCTTCTCTGATCTTATGAAGGTAACTGACAAGTTCCCGCTTTGCGACTGCGTATTTGGCCGGGCTCCTGCCCGTAATCGGCTCTAAAATCACGCTGTTCCGCTTCCGTTTGCGTCTCCCTCAAAGGCCGGCGCGCCGCGTTGATTGAATGAGGCCACGACGACCATAGAGACGATCGGAGTTTGAACGTATTAACGCTTTTAAGGGCCGTCTGCAGCCGTGCCAGCAGATCTGGGTGGACGCACAACAGTGTTGAGAGCCTAAGGCCATT
Source organism: Menidia menidia (assembly GCA_907169785.1). Taxonomy (NCBI): domain Eukaryota; kingdom Metazoa; phylum Chordata; class Actinopteri; order Atheriniformes; family Atherinopsidae; genus Menidia; species Menidia menidia. The sequence goes on from CAJRST010014446.1 coordinate 943,610, forward strand.
GTCAGAATGCTGTATGTCACTACTAACAACTGATGAAGAGCCATTCATTGGTTGTATACGGCAATTTGCAAAGCACGCACATTTAACCACCTGTCCCCGGTTGATAACAGTGAGAGCAGAAACAGAGCCATTTTCTCTTAATAATCGCATAGAACTATGAGGGCGTTTCAAATTAATTGGAGTTGTTTTGTGAGGTTTATGAGCCTCGTGAATGAACTCGTTATTAGATCATCCGTTCTCGTATCTTCAAGAGTAAAAGGTAGAAGATGCAGGCTGGGCCTCAAACTGACATCCGCAGACTGAACAGAGTGATATACGATCACCGTTGAGGTGCACCGGATTTGTTTTTGCAGACGTCGTTTCGGCTTATCCAAAAGCAATTTCATTTTTCAAGTAAAGAATGAAAGCGAGTATCACCCAAAGGAAGCTGGAAAGTAAGAAAACGCAGCAGACACTGATAGGCTTCTTTAACAAACATATCAGTGGTGACTTTGCCAATTATATGTTTACATAATTGCTTATTACAGCCCTTTAATTAGCTTGATCTTAATTGTCGCCTGGCTTATTTCTGTTTCGGGCCGATGGTGTTTTAAATGGAAATGTTTAATACATTCATTGATTTTACCGATTCGGCATAATGCGGTTTTGCATATTTATAGCTGTTTACAGGCTGTGTGGGCTACAATGGACAAGTAAGCTAATGTTCAATTCACCATATGTTTACATTTGGGCTGGCAGCTCATTTGTATCAAACGCACAATAATTAAGATCTACAACTCTGATGGAAAACTGACATTTTAACCTAATGTTACAATGATAGAACATTATAAACATGTAGTACGGTTAAAGTTTGGTAACTGCAACAAAAACTATGACTTGCTTCTCTGGAAAAGGCATCTTTAATTAACTAATCCTTATAGCCACACATCAACAAGTACACCAAAAGCTGTTGTATGAATTCAATAACTATCTGTATTTTCTCTTTATTTATTTGGGGAATCCAGCTCGATCCATTTTCCTTGAGGCCGTGAACACCTGCCCATGTTTTTATTGCAATCCTTCTCAAAGTTACGGATTTCTCTTTTAAATTTGTGGCTTTTGAATGTCAAACGCTCCATCCAACCACTACTCGGGCAAACTGACATAACAACCTGCGTCCAAATCTGCACCATCTGCTCGGAGAAGTTAACGTTGCCGCGGATATACTCGCTGAACGATAACTTCAAAACCCCCTCGCATAAGCGCTATTCGACCAAAGCCAATGAGCCACGGCCAACGCATCTGACAGAACCAAAGAAACAGCAGCCCCACCAGCTCAAGGCTGCTGCTGAGATTAAAAAGAAAAGACTGACCTGTCTCAATCTGTTTTCCGGAAGCATTATGAACCCACCGCAGGAGCACTAGACCGTGGTTGGACAAGATGCCCTCCTTATTTTTCAAGTCAACGCCTGAATTCTGTGTTTAATGTTGATAAATCGTTTTTAATCACCGTCACTGTATTTGAAAGATCTTATGTTCTGAATTAAAATGATTAAATCCGAGTCAAAAGTCAGACTGGAGCCTGTTATCGAGCGTCTTAACCGTGCAATGGTTGTAATTTTGCAAAAAAGGGAGAGAGAGGGAGAAGAAATTGCCTGTTCTGTTACTCATACCTATTCCTCTCTAATTGACTCCTTTGGCCCCGGTGCTCATCATCGGCGGCGTCCCTGAACCGCAGGTGACAGACCGCCGCGCTCGCGCAGCTGCTTTCATTTCCACGTTTTCCCCCGGAAAAAACAGGGACGCCCGCATAATACCAAAATCAATTAGCTCCAAAACAGAAGCGAACCTGAATAAATGCCGCGTAATTATTTAGATTTTTAAGGTCAGCCCCGGTGGAAAATAGACACAGGTTTGTCTGGTAAATACTGCGAGAGAAAAAAATAAATAGATATCAAGACAGGGAGAGCTAAATGTTCTGATGTTATATTTACTATTCCTGCACAGAAACGCAGCCGAGATATAAAGGAAATTGAATCATATGAAAGTACTCAAACTGAACGGGCAACCCAAAGCAGTACTAGGCTAAATATTGCATTTATTGTATGTATCTCTAAGAATCTGGCCTCTAACGAATGGAAACTAAACTTATTGAAAAGGCACTTTTATTGATACTGACTCTTACAGTCAATACAATAAAATATCACAGCATAGCTTTTTCCCTGGGGCACAGATTTTCCCTCCACAATCTCTTTTTCTGTGGAACTGACGGGAGCCCGGGCAGTATTTCCCCGACATTGTCCTCTCTGTAATTTTAATCAAGACTTCGGTGGGACGGATCAATAAGACAACGATCCCAACTCTGTTCCGAGCTTGACTCGAGACGTGTCAGTCATCCCCATCTGTTAGTACCACCCAGATGCACAGAGACACACAAGTGTAAGAGGCGGGGAGTCCAAACTTTGTGGCTTTTCAGGAGGTTCCATGTTCTGAATGTCATGATTCTGTTCAATGTCCATGTTCTGTTTCCCTGCACATAAGATATCAATGGAATTGTTTCTATTATTTTACCAACAATGAGCCTGCCTTTTGTTCTGAAGTATGATACTGATTGTGGTATTCACCGATACGTCATCGGTGAAAATTTCCCGGTTAGCTGAGCGCGTTTGCAGGTCTGGGATCGGCGACACCGGCATGAGTCAGACCTCACATTTTCTGCCCGGCGGAAGCCAAGCGGAACGTTGTTTGTCTGGGCCCGCCGCCAAATCTTCCATTAGGCCTTTTGGCCCAGGTGAACACTAATTAAACAAGGCTGCGCTGAGTCGGCACCTCGCATCTCCAGCGCCTCTGCTTTCACGGTATTTTTTTTGTTTATCTCGCTTCCCTGTGGTTTCTATCCTTTTTTTATTCTTTCTTTTCATCGGAAATCAGAGCCTCGTGCCCGCGTTTGCCTCTTTTGTGACGCGTGGAAAAGTCGCTTAACGGAGAAGAGTTTCAAACTCCGAAGACAGATCCGGAGCGATGGTTAAAGAGACAGCTGCGTGTTTGCGGTCCGAAAACAAGAGGACGTTCGCTGTCGCGGGCCTAATGACCAGCAGATTTGGCCTACCCGCCAGCAGGATTAGCCTCTGGGACACGCGTTTTTCCGGAAGCAATCGATGGGCTAAAAAGCATCCGGTCAGTCTCCTGTGTTCACCTTGATAGAGCTTAAGATCTTTGCTGGGAAAGAAGAGCGGCCGCATTATAAAAATCTTTTACGATGGCAATTCACCAATCTATTGGCACACAAAAATATGGCCTCTAACAAACTCGTTTTATGGATCTATTTAAAGCAACTTTGACCCCCGATGCTCAATCTGATTGGAACGCGTATATTTTCCCTCCCCTCCTTTTCTAGCCTTTTCTTTCAATTGAATTATTCATCAGTCTCCTTTAATAATAAAAAAACATAATCAGGATGTATTCATATATTTGTGTGTTTAGGATATTGTTCTTCTTTACCATGTTCTCGGCATCTATAATTTCTATTTTCTTTTTCCTACACAGGCCAACATGTTAAAATACTATTTAAAGGGTCATTAAAGCTGTTTTTTAATCAGAAAAATTAGCACTCCTGTCCACATAGCCCGGTCAACATTTATTTCCAGCCCCTTACCACGGTTGTGCTTTCCGGTGATGTTAGTCCGATTCTTTAGAACAACAGATGTGGGATTTTATTCAGTTCACGGACGAAACATCAGTCAGAAAGAGCCTGGATTTTCAGATACGCTTCGCCATTGTTCTCAGACCTGCATTGGCCCACAAAACGGACACAACAGACAGACATGGTGGACACCTACACAGGAAATAAGACAGTATAGGTGTCAGGATATGATGGTCATATCTCCCACCGGTCACTCAAGAAACATGAAAACATGGTTGAACTTGACTTTGCATCCTGTGTTTGTTTAGAAAAAAAGGGAAATTGGAATCTTTTGATTCCTCCCCAGTAGGGATGGGGATCGATAGCTCTTTATGAAGGGATTTAGTGGACTAATTAGGCAGCCGAGTGGCCGCGCATCTCAAATGAGCTGACCGCCCGCGATCCGGGATGAAGCCGTGGCCGGGCGGCGGCAAATTGAAGGCGACTGGATTGGCTCAGATGCCTGCAGGCGAGAGCTCCACGCTGTTTTTTTTTTTTTCCGAAGGTATCGTCCCATGCAGATGTTCTGCTCGTTAGGCCGTTGATTTCAATCGCATTAGCGTCCGGTGTTGTGAGTGACAAGTTGAGCGCGAAACATCAAAAGCCAAGGCCGGGAAATGGAAGCCAGGAGTTATGAGACAGGAATCACAATTAAGGCATCGCTCCATGCACTCCGGGGCAAAACTCTTCTGTGTGTTTTCCCATCCCTCAACAGCAAAGCGGAGTAATATGTGCTTTCTAATATTTAATTTGCGAGCGATATTATAGATTAGCTTTCTCCATCTTGAGTTAACATGATATCGGTAGATATTATTGCTTCTAATTTAATTAAAGTTCAGGAGACCTCTGTGTAGATTTCATCGCTGGCTTTGTCAAATAAAGAGGGCTCTCTGCGAGACATCGAATGTAGTTCTTATCCCTCTGCCATTCGGGTGGACAGATATGTCAGGTTTTTTTTTTTTTTTTATCTGGACTTTTCATCATGCACCTTAATAATATCACTATGGAAAAAAAAATATTAAATTCTTGTCTCCGGGCCAGTTTTGCAGACTGTCTGATCCCAAGTATGGGCAGCTATTTGTTTTGGGGGCCCCTAAAGAGACAAAAGATGGGCCGCAAGATTCAGTCAGATGTTTTTTTCCTCTTTGAGCAGTTTTTTTTCCGTCGGAAACCCACCGTTTGTCCATAGTTTACGAAAAATAAAAGAATACATTAAAGCTGTCACAGCAGTTGTTCTGCAACAAAACCGGCCTAAAAAGAATGGATAGTGAACTAATCTTTTGCTTAAAATCAAGTACTTTTTTAAAATAAATGCCCAAAACAATTTGAATTTCTGGAGCCGAGGCGAGTCAATTTGCTTGTCTGGACAAAAAAAAATATCCCACAGTGTGAGCTGCAGACCGACTCATTAGCAACTTATAATACGACTTGATCAAATGTCACCCTCGGAAATGTGGAAGACTGCAATAAAAACAGATTCCATTTCCAAATTTCTCAGCATTTGCCTTGGATGGGTGTGCAGAGTAGTGGTTCAGAACACGCGATTTAAATGCCGGACGTTGTTTGCCAATGTCGAATGGGAACTACCTGTTCTGCGGCTAATTTCGCGATAGGGGTTTGGATGCGGGGGTCGGTGAGGCTCAGCAAAAATAACAGGCTTCCGGCACAACCGAATCCCCCATGAGCCAGCTCTTATCATCAAGCTATTGCAGAGAGATCAAGCCCGGTGATTGAAGGGTTCCAGTCGCTCGGCGGGATTACAGGTTTCGAGATGATGGCGAGATTTAATAGACCCCTGGATCGGAAGGCAATTCACCCCTTTGAGGAAGAGAGAGCCGTCGGTCCTCCTTTGACCGCCACCTGCCCTCTAACCTTCATCTTGAATTGGCTGCCTCTGCGTTCCTTTGAGCCAAAAGCCCTCCTTTGGATTTTTGAACCCGTTCCCTTTTCGAAAATCTCGAGAGCCGGCCACTTTTTTTCTCCGACCCCTTCTGACCCGAAGTATCTTTAACCCATCAAGATTGAATACCCCTTTCATTCCGAACGCCAGTCTCTAAACCTCTAAATATCCCTCCGCTCAAGAAAACACATAAAAAGACGCTCTCGTGTGTTGAGTTTGGATCGTGTCACAGCAGCCCACGTAAGGAATAAACTAAGTGTGTTCATAAATTAAAGCAGCTCTCACTGCTCAGCTCATCTGTGCAGTTTACTCAGTGAACCAATTCCCACTGTAGTCCTTTAATTCAAGCCATCAATTTTAGCTTAATCTTCCCCTCTGACCTTAATCCTTTTAACCCCACTTCACTCCTCAGTTTTCTCATCCCTCTGTCTTCGGCCTGGGTGTGTACATATATATATATATATAGAAATAGTGAGAGAGAGAATGGGTCCTTTATGGTTACATGAATTAAACAAAACAGCACAAAGGAGGTTTAGCTTTAATAAATAAAGAGTGGTTGGGTAATAAAACCTTAAGAAAATACAAAGAAAAAGCCAAAACACACCTATCAAAATATCCCTTCAGCCAAATGCATGAGAGACATTGCGAAAACTCGTGATCGCTGATGGGATTCAAATGAGCCGTTACAAAATGTGGCCTGTGTTTAAAAGTTCTGTCTGCAACTTTTCAATCTCAGCCCACGATTTTTAGCATCTTAGCCTCTTTTCTAAATTCTTTTCTACAGTCACAAATGCGAAATCATGTTTGCAAAAGCCCCTCCCACGGGAACATTTGTTTAAATGACTGACAGAAATCCATCAGAGGTCAGAACACGACATTTATAAATGTGTCCTTCTGCAGAATGCAAAGGCTCACAATAAAGGCTCACAAATTGTCTAAAATGCTCCACTTTTATACGGCCTGTTAGTTGAGTCTGAAGGGTAAAAAACTCCAACCTCCAAAATAATAGTCGCGCATGAAAAGTTATTCCGCTAATGGCTGTAGAGACTGTTGGAGATTCTGTACTTACCTCTCTCGGAATTTCCAGGAATTCAATCTAAGCTTTCTATAAGAGAACATCTTCCTTTACAAGATCAAGTAAAGCTGTTATTGTTGGTGGCGAGCGTCTATTCAGGTGGAGAACAATCAGCTAAATGTCACCGTTCGGTTTGAGAGTACCGGCCAACTTCGCTCATCATCTATGGATGCTACGCTGAAGGTTAAAATTTGTTGTTTTGTAAAAACCTGCAAAAAGTCCCTGTGAAAAGTCCCTGCAAAAAGGGCTGCATCATAATTTGTGCACAGTGTCTCCTCCAGAGTCCTTCCAAAAGCTCAATATGACGAATTTCGAGCCCATAAGGCTTGAAATTTATGGAAGGAGTTTCAGTAAAAACAAAAACAGTCCACACAAACCTCCTATGCCTCATCAGTACAGTGGGTTCCCAGCCCTCCAGACATTAGAAATTTACCAAAGCAACACCACACACACACACACACACACACAGGATGACATTTCAGGTATGGAAATTTGGAGACATTTACAACCTCTGTAGCGTCTTTTGGGGGGAAAAAAAAAGTCAAAGTAATTGGATCGGGGTCAATGCGATAATATAAAAATTGGATGTGTACGAAGGCAGCCTCTTGAAATTGAAGAGGAAATAATATGATTCGAGGTGCGGGGCAACTGCTTAACCCTCATTTTATTTTTACATCCAGTGAAACCTTAACGGCCATTCATTTAATTTAGCATAAGTGCGTGATTACAAAGCTGGTCAGCACTTACCAGGGCCACTTTTCCCCACCTTTTACCTGTCAGAGTCCTCTATCTGAGTTTTCCGATTATGTCCATTACTTTAAACTCTAAAAGCGTTCATTTTTTTTGTATACATTAGTTATTTATCCAAAAACAAAACCTCAGTGTCGGCTCACCGATGCCATACCCAGATAACAGCCCCCTCACCAACACATGGGGATTAAGAGGAAAAAAATAAAAGAAATTCTTCTGATCACTAATCTATTCTAACGCCGCATAACTGCAATTAGGGGGGGGAAACTATGACAGCTTATTTCCAATGGCGTTAAGAAACACAGCCTGGAATTCATTTCCACTTTATCAGATAGAACTTCAAACCATTAGAAGCTCTGCCTTCCCCTCAGGGACAGGCAGAGATAGAGATCCAGCTAAAAAAAAAAAAAAAGGTTTCACGTCTCTCTCTCCTGGGAGGAAATAAAGAAAGAAAGAGGAACGGGTGGAGACAAATAAGTTTGCACTGTCGGGCCCAAACGCGGCGCGGCCACGGCGTGGCGTTTGGCTATCATCTCGGTTTAATTAGCAGACTCATTAAATATGAGAACAAGTCGGCGTTGAATTGTCTCAAACAGAGAGGGTGTGTGATATCTTATTTATTAATCTTGTGCTCGACATTACCAAATAGGCTCCAGTTAAATTCCTTTGAAACGAAACGAGCTGGGTGTGCGTTTGATGTATTTCTTAAGTCGTTGTCGCTTCTTTCGCGCTGTTGTTGTCGAAGGGGTTTGATGGCATTTTCTCGTACGGGCATCGGAAACCAAAGGGAGATGGGACCCTGATATAAAAGCCTTTAAAGAGTGTGTGAGGGACCAGACTGAATTAAGGACAAAGGTGTTCGAAAATTGAGAAAAATTTCAATTTAATAATATTAAAAAGGATAACAAAATGTCATACTTCAGTACAATACAACTAAGAGTCTAAATAACCCAACTGAGGTCAACTGAACAGCAACCAAACACAAGCCAACTGACACAAAACCAAGGCTACTTAAGTAGAGGTGGACTGTACTAAACTTCCGACGTGAGGGAGGAACATAATAGAAGTACAATAAACACAAAACCTGACAAAATAGAAGCAAAATCGTATTTAACTTAATACAAATATATTAAAATGACTAAACAACTTAGGCTCAATTGAACTTAGCTTCAAAATGAACATTCCCCCTCCCTCAGTCTTTGGAACAATGGTGTCTTCCAAGGCTTCCACCTCCAGCTGGATCTAATCAGGGCCCTTAACGATGGTGGTAATAGGAGCATTGCTACAACCAATCGCGTGTGAGGTATCTATGGCTGAGCTATTGTCGTGTGTCTGCCTATTGTTCAATCTCCTATCCCGCAGCAGAGGCCGTCTCGTAATTAGTCAAATCTTCTGCCGGCGGCCGTTGTAAACAAGAGATTTCAAATCGGGTGACCTCGTGAAAATTTCAATTAGCGACCCTGGAAAGGACGTTGTTTACCAAAGAAGACGTTGATAGGGTGTGCGGACGGAGGTGTGTGAAGAAAAAAGTGTGACATCCGGTGCTTTGATAATCTGCCTCGTAATTTGCGGGCAGATGCAAACAGCGGCGAATAATTAAACTGCTCAAAAAGGAGGGGAGGCGACAAAGGCAAGGCTTATTCTTTCATGCGATCTCTCACAAAAAGCCTCATAAAAAGTAAATAAGAAAAGGAGAAAGTGCAAATGGGTTGTAATAGGAGTCTTGGTGAAGAGGCGACTCTTAGCCACTTGAAATGAACCTCGAGTGCAGCTGCGGCGTTTTGATTAACAAGCCTCCGATTTGCCGAGGCGTCTCTTTTGTGTTTGATTTTTTTTTTTAAACGCTGAATATGAAATTCTAAACCAAGGTGAAAAAAAAGGTAATATTTAATCTGTAACCTTTTACTGAAAATTTCAGCTCGGGAAGATAACAGGAATTCTTAAAAAAAAAAAACGGTTTTAGCCATTGGACGCTAAGTGGAGCACATGACATCGAAAAGGCCGGGGGTGGGAGGATGGGGGGGTCGGGGGGGGGCTTCTTTAAGGCGTCCTTTAAGCTCTCAACCTTCGGCGCCTCTCCAGAAAAGACGACCTTGCATTCGCACGCTGGTTTTTCTTTGAGCGCGAAAGTGTTTGCGAGGTTCAGCGTAGGATTCAAAGGGCATCAGTTCCACGGTATCCAAGATTTTTTTTTTTCTCATTCCGTTCCTATTCAGTGAGACACACAGGCACCAGCAGCACATGTAACATGTGATGTAGCATTCCGGCATTCCGTGTCTCTAAAACATTTGGCTAAACCTGAGGTTTGGATGACAAAAGGTTTTGGACAAAGCAATCGTTTTCTTTTGGATCGCTGAGGGAAACGAGCAGATTTATGCCACAGCCAGAAGGCAGCCATCTTTGTTTACCACAGAAACAGGAAATGGGTGCAAAAGGCTACACAAAAATCATACTAAGAATTATTATGATAAAAATTAACAATTGATTGGATTTCATGCAAGAGAGATAAGTTTTAAGCATATATTTTTATACCCAGGACCTCTTCCTCATTTGAACCCTCTCATACCAGGTCTGTTTTTCCCCCTTAAGATTTATATGTTCTCTGGAATTTATTTATTTTTGTGCAAATCATTATCTTAAAGTTTTTTCCATGTACAATAGCATCTTTGAATGGCTACGAGTTTGCCAGAGCTCTTCATTTAATATTTGATGGCTCCTCTTCACCTCTTTGGGGGGTTTGCGTGTCCTGCTGACACATAAATTATATTTCCACCAATCAGACTCCTTACTGTGTGTGTGTGTGTGTGTGTGTGGGTGTGGGCCCCAGCTCAGGTAACTCTTCTGCAATCCGACCTTCACTTGATTTTCTCAGTTATTGACATTTTTCTATACATATTTCAGTCATCTTTATAAATAAATATGACACATTTGTCCGTGCTCTTCCATAGATTTGTCCAAACTTAGCCTCTTTAGGACAGGGAAATATAGAATAACTCAAATCTATCATTTATCCAAAGCTGGAAACTGCAGCCTGGACTTTCCTTTTACGTCTTTTTTGTCATACTTTAATCTTAATTCCTTAAAGGTACACCGACACTACTTCTAACCCCTTTGCTGAAACGGAGAGCCCGATCTCTTAATCCTTTATTGGCAAACTGTCTTATTGGCAGTGCTTTATAAGTCAGCCACTCCGGTGGACGAGCTCAGAAGGGTAAACGTCTTTTCATGTCGACGGTTTAGTCCAGTAAAATAGCTTTTCCGCCTTTTTTTCATGAATGTTTCATTACAGTCACATTTGTATTTGAAAACTATTTCAGCCTATAGATAATAAGAAAAGGCATACGTTTATGAAACCCCCAAATTAGAGCTTTAGCTTTTAGCTTTGAGTTACTTTATGGGAAAAAGACATCAAGAAAAGCTGAGGATTTCCTTTCTGACTTCAGCAATTGAGTCGTCATTTAAGTCTTGCCATTCTTCGGCGTGCTTTTAAAAAACATTATGCCTCCATCGTCCACCATTTGACTGCAAAAGGTCACAAATAAACATCCAGCAGGTCGTCAGGCCGCCGCACCTTTCTGTTAACACCACATTTTGCCGTCGCTTGACAGTCACAGCGTAAGCAAATCGTTTTTTTTTTTTTTTACGACCGCAAAACTTTTTTTTTTTTTCCCCCTTTTTTTTGCTCACATCTGATCTGATGGAGTGGCTTTTATGCTGACAAATAACCCACATGAGGCCCAGCGCGCCGCGTATCGCTGAGTGAGAGCGCCCGTGTCTGAAAATGTCAGGGATAGGTCAGAACCCGGCCTAAATAGGTTTCGCAGCATTTTTGTTGACAGCTACCTGCTGAGCCCGACTGTCAGCGGTTAAATGTTGCTCACCCTGCCTCACGGCTTAATCGCGGGAGCAGACTTTTGCCTCGGGTTGACGTGATCCGTCGTGAGCGCCTCCCAGACATTCGGTGTGGTAAAAAGGCCCCCCCCCCCGGAACTCACTTCAAAACCACAAAAAAAAGGCATCGGTTCTGGCTTTACTGCTGAAAAATGACCACAATCCTGTCAGATCCCATCAAAATGTTCTCCTGACCACTCGGGCCGACAACTTTGAGAGGCTTGCCGTCATTTAAACACAACACGCCGTCCCGTGACTGGCTGTACAGGACGTACTCCATCTTTTGTTTCCATTCACAAAGAATAAATCAGGGAAATCGATGAAATCTGCATTTTTGATGGATGCAAGGACTCCACAGGATGGCATTTATTAGTTTTTTCAATCTTTAAGTGTAATCCTGTGTCAAGTGAAAGCTTTTTCTGTTAATCATGTGCATTTATTTACCTTTAAAGAGTTACTTTTGTGTGTTATAGCTGAAAAAAGGTGCAAAAATTAGCGTTTTTTTCAGCTCGATTTACCTGACTATGTCAAGTTTGGCTGAGAATATACTTAAAACCACCCAAACAGACACACATTACTTTCATATATTGTAACTGTATAATAGCTTCCATCAATAACTGTCAGATAATCTAAATATATCAACTTGCACTCACCAGATAGAGGTTTGTATTGAAGCTCTTTGCACACGATGTGTTTAATTGCATTTGGAAGATGTTTCCACATTCTCAGAGGCATGAGGAACGTGTCACCATTGGACAGGAGTTTTTAATCCTTCAGTGAAAACAAACACAATTAGAGTCCAGTGCATAAAACTGGGGGCAGAAATCTTGTAATACTCAGCGAGAGACCGAATAACCCAAAGGATTGGGGAGCTACTGTTAATCTGTTGAACGACAAAGTCCTGCTGTCTGTTCGTCGTTTGGTTATTTTGCACCGCTAACCCGAGTTAACTGGTGCTGTACGGTTTACCGCACGCTCCCCATTAGACACAGAGTCAGCGACTCGCCATAAGGTGGAGCGCAGATAATAGATTTAGGCAACTGTAAGCAGATTTGAGCGTGCGCGGCGCCTTACTTAAAGGCAGATCATTCGGCGGCTGTAAACAGGCTTTGGAGAAATCAAACCGTTAAATGGAAAATACATTTATTAATTCAATCCGCTTAGTTCAGGTTCAGCTCCTTTCGCTCAAATTAAGTTCGCGGGATTTCACAGGATATTAGCGGGCACGGAAGAGAGAGAGGGATGGGGTGGGGGGGGGGCACGAGGACGGTAGCCGTGCCACCTAGCCGCCCCGATGGCGCGCTAACCTCGGCTAAAGCCGCCGTTCAGACGGCGTAAACAGTCCCCACGGCGCGAAAAGCAAATAAAGCCTGCTGCGGGGGAGGATTTTCCATGGCAAAAGCCCCCCAAACGCCAGCTGTGGCAGGTAAGAGAGAGAGAGAGAGAAGCCCGGGGGCTGTTTTACCCGCCATGCAAAGGTTTGGAGCAGAGCAATTAACAGGCCCGACGTAAGAGAGAAAAAAAGACTCAAACGTGTGCACCATGTTTTCCTTATGGACACAAAAGTATCGGCAAACTGAAGTCACAGACGGATCTGTGCTTTCTTTAAGTGTTTTACACTGTTTGAATCTCTCATTATGGTGTTAATATTTAGCTAAAATGACTCATTTTAGCATAGTATGCTACAACATAATGTATGTTAGTTACTGATTTTCTTATTCTTTTTAGAACTCTACTTTTTGTTAAAGTCTCTGGCTGACTCATTTTCTTTCTTTGTTCCACACCTTTAGGTCAACAAAAACACACTCTATTTGTTACCACATTCCTATGTCATCTGCATAAATTAGGACCTGGCCTGTTTATGCCCAGAGGTAACTAGCCAATAGGACTTGGTTGTGTCCAGGAGATAATGCCCATCACACCCAGATTTCGGGGCTCTTGGCCGACTGAGACCCTGAGAAAGAGGTTTTATACTTTGCCTGTGACCTAATAAATGTCAATTTTTTTACTCTAGATCCACTCTGGTTTATTTTCAGGTTTCCAACTAACGAATCAGGTTAACGGCGCCATCAGTCTTCTTAAAATCTCAAATCACTTTTTTTTTTTCCAACAGCTGTTACGTCGTCCCTCCTTTGAAAATAATTTGAAAAAAGAGATAAAAACCACGAAAGAGAAGAAAAACACGGAGGATTTGTGATTCTCACCGGCGGATTCCAGCGAAAACACGCCTGATCTGGAAGACTGAAAGAGCCGAAATGCACAAAAAAGGCCTGAAAAGACCCGGGTTCCGGTTGGAAATCTTAGACACCGATCTTCGGAGGCCAGGCCCAGAGGGTGAACCTAAAACGGCTGGGGGGCCTCATGAAACATAAAGGAAGTCTCGCCCGGGCCACGCCATCCCCTCTTCAGTCATCTCGCTTTCACCCCCCCGCGGCAGCCCTCTGCTCACGAAAGCTCCTTCTAAAGCAAACCTCCTCGGGTTGATGTGAGGTTATTTCCAACACGCATCGCAAGAGGGAGCTTGTAAATAACTAAATCTGCGAAATCGAAGTCCTGCGAAAGATTCATGTGGATGGATCTGCTACATCACCTGAAATAAAAAAATAAATAAGTAAATCAAAATCCATGACACTGAATTAACACAGCTAATTGCTCATGAAAAATCTGACTGTTACACCAATCAGGGAGCATCAATGCAAGGATATTTTCTGGAACGATCCGGTGCAGAAACGTGTGATCGGCCGCGGGGCGACCGGCGATCAATACCCGCGGAGAGAAAAAGTAATTTCTCAGATCAGAGACTGGAAATGTATCTGGAAGGTCACAGTTGTTTTTTGCGGGATTTCGAACAACTGTCATTTTGATTTAACTTGACTTGTTGTTTTTTTTGGCTCTCACTTTCCTTAATAACAGTGTTTTCCTCCTGCCCTGTTGTGCTCGGGGGGCCTCTTCTGCCTCACGACAGAGGCACAGAGCTCCAGGTGTCCAGGAAACCTTTCATCATTTATGACAAAATCCGGATTTTTCTGGATCAAGATCTTCTGTTTTAAAGAATTCTTCTTCTTTAATTAGAGAAATGGCTTAAATAGGAGTGCAAAATAGGTTCACTTAGGGTTTTATAAGCAAAGGATGTCAACTTAATCCACCAAAATGGAGGAGTTTGAATTCTTAGGGACGCTGTAAATGACACTATCAACACTCAGATGGGAGACGCAGATAGAATTTGCATACTTTTTGATCTTTTTGAAAAACCAATTAAATCTAAACGTTGGTAATAATTAGAGGACAAAGAGGAAACAGCGTCAAATCCCAAAGAAAGAGCCCGCTATGCCCTCTTATTAGTGAGAAATGTCCTGCTGTCTGTCTTCTGAATTGGGACAGAAGCTCGCATCTGTGAATATTAATAGCTTCCATTTGACTTCTTTAGGACTACCAAATGCCAAACTGGGCGTCAAACAGCCCTATATATATTGATCAGCGTACCACAAATGTAATTTTGGCGGCCGTTTAGCCGGGCTATCTTAACCTTTTCCGACTGGCTCGCAGTGATTTGGAACTCAATTATCACCCGACACGTGTTACTTTATCAGAGAAATTACGGGCTCGTTATCGTTCGGAGGGACTTGTCTCCCTGGCTGGTTTCTCGGGTCCCGAGGAAGCCCCCAACACAACAAGTCGTGGAGGCAGGTGTTCCGGGCCCACCTGCTAAACTCACTCCGTTGGGCCTAGCGAAACCCCGGAGAAGCAGATTAAAGCCCCCTTTTCAATGCTACAAACAGTGTTAGCGGTGCTAATGTCCTCTCACACAAACACACCGCTTCATTAGCATCATCGCGCTCAGCACAGCTCTCCTTTTTTACCTGTAGGCCGTTCAGGGAGGAATCCTTTCCTTACATCTGGAGCCGGTGACAACCTAGCGCACAACGGTTAGCATCCCCGGGCCGACATCAGGCCCCAGCTCGAAGTTTCTGTCCCCGGGTTGATATTTTAAGATGCAGATAGAAGGCGTGTGCGTTGGAATACAAATGACCCGCTTAACAAGCCGAAAAAGTGACCGAATAAACAAATGCGCGGCCTGTTTTTCTCGCGAAATTAACTGTTGATTGGAGATGTCGGTCATGAAATTTGACTTGAGGGCTGAATCCCAAATGAGAGCTTTCTTCCAGTGCGACCATTAAACCGAACGACTACGTGACACGTGAAAAGTCACATTAGTCACGAGCCAGCGGAGTCTCGTGGAGCCGTGGTTCACAGCGCATCGCGGTGTGTTATATACCTTTTAGATCTAGCATTTAAAAGCCTACAAACGCCAGCAGCCGAAAACCAAACAGAGGGAAGCGGCTAACAAAACGCCAGATGAGAGTGTAGCACTAAAGAACAAAGAAAAGAAAAAAGGCATGAGAAAACACTGTTTTTAGGAAAGAGACAAGTTAATTTAGAGACTTTTTGACACTCTACCGGCTACTAAATGCTACTAAAAGCTAATCTGCGCAGAAGTCTTGAAGCTAAAAAATCACACCTTTCAAATCTTTAACTCATCAAAAAAGCAATAAAGCTGCCTAATTTAGGTAAATGGCACAAATTAGAAGTGAGCAATCAATTGTGTGGCTAATATAGTCTTGTTTCTATGATATTTATGGCTTAAAGTGTCTTGTTTTGTGACCGTAAATTAAAGAAAAATCACCCACACAGTTGTATCGGATGGTTTAAGGGGAATGCTCTCGTCCGTCGACATAGATGTTCAGCATTTCAGGACAAAAAGAAAAAAGCTAACATATATGTGCAGCACATTTCTTCTGGATGTGTTGTTCCGTGTATTGTTTTCACAATTTATGAAACGTTTGCACTCCGAAATAATCCCATTGTGTCTTTTCACATTAACATTAGCAAACTATAATATTCAGATTTGAACAGTGTAGCTGTTTAAAGTCAAGGCTTGCATAAGTAACAAAGGACGTGTGTCTAATACAAATGCCCGATGCTATAATTCCAACCAAAAATAAACCTTTTGTTTGTTTTGCTCGTGTTCTCGTCTTACTCCTCGACGAAATGAGAACATCAGATTACCCCAACAAAGACGCAGGTTAAGGAAGGCTAGCCCTCCAAATAGCATGTCTAATTAAAACTCGTTCAACTTGTTTTATCGTCTGAATCGCAGATGACAAGTGATCAGAGGATCTGCCGCGTAATTATCATCCCGCTCCGAGTTGTTTTCCTGCTCCTCGTCTCATCTCGCTTCACTCTGCTCATTGGCATTCAGATTTTCTCCTCAATTGGCCTTTGGTGATTTTCCTGACATCTCTCTTCTGAGTTTCTGCTTGTTCCTGTTTGACCCAGTGAAGGTCTGCATTGTTGATCTGTCCAGTTGGACTCAAATCTCTTTTTTTAAAACTATCAAACTGTGGTCAGGCTTTTCTTTCCTTCACTCATTCAACTTTGTGGTGCCTCACGTTGACATTAGGTGCCACGTTTGTATCGGTGCGGTTTCTCTCCTCATCTGTCCGCTTCTATTTGCTTTTCCGAATGCCGCTTCCGAGTATTTTTTTTATTTTTTTCAAAACCAAAACAGCAATCTGCCAGAGCCATGGGTTACGTTTGGCCATCTGCTGTAAGATTAAATGAGTGGAGGTTGTGTCTCTTATATTGTTGTGGCTGTCGGTGTGCCTGACATGATGTGGGAGTGGAAAATATGGAGGGGTGAAAGGACAGAGAGGGAGATATTACCTGGATGCCGACCAAAGTCGAGACGGGCTTTTTGTGCCCCGTGTGTCTGCTGGAGAGATCGGGTCGTATTATTCTGTTCCTTTAATGTATTCAGTGGCGTCACAAATGTGTGTTTTACATTGTAAAACACACATTTTTGAAAAACATAGATACACCCACTGAAACAAACAAATTAAACCTGTTCATAGGGTCAGTAAGGGCAGTTTTTTTTTGTTTTGTCTGCACTAGTGGGGGGTATTATCATGTAATAAACTAATTTCAGCTTTGCACCTGCATGAATTAGCATCACACACAAAACGGTAAATTCTTCTGGACGTCTGAACTCAGGGTAAGTCACCGTTAACAGGCAGGTTGTTGTCTGTATTTTAGAAGCAAGGCTCGAGTTCTGATTCGTTTTGGCTTTTCCAAGCACCGATAACAGGAGGAGAGCCGAGTTTCTAAGTGTAAAAAGCAAAATGAGACGTTTTTTTTATTCATTCACTCCGCACAATGAGAAGCCGGGGCTTTGTCCATCCAGTGCAAAGATGGCCTTCAAGCTCCAAACCAAAGCGCAAAGTTGGGAAAATGTCAAAATGGGAATATCCAAAAATATCCACCGCAGATGAAATAGTCTGGTGACACCGTGCCTGCGGGCAGATACTCATTTAACTCATTTAGACAACAGCATTCAGCTTATATTAGAAGTCCCGGTTTACAGATGTATATTAGGAGCTTATTCATTAGCCGAGTCGGTGAAACTGACGATGAAAACTAATCTGTAGGGTTAGGATTAGCAGAAACACGGCCCTGTTTAACATATCTGGGTCTATATATGCCAGTCTGGGGAGACTGTATTGGGATCATTGCACCATATCCTGTGTTGCTTATTTTTTCTGGAAGCACAACTTCACAGAAAGAAAATCCAATGTTATATCCATTATGTAATAGAATATTTATTCTAAAAAAATCCCTGCCCAGCGTTACACTGCAGTATAATCACATTCCGTACCACTTTTCTTTACATAATGTATAATTATCCACATTATAGAGTTGTGTCCCACTGTGCATACCTGTAGCGATAGGCACATCTGTGTACATAAATTATTCCAGTTATAGCTCTGCTTATATGCAATCTGCACCCCGGTGTCAGTTTAAGAGCTCTCAATGTGAAAACAAACCGTTTTCTGTGAGGGAAACAAAGATTTTGTGTCCTCAATGACGCAGAGACGACTTGAAGTCAATAAAAACCGGCGACCAGTGCAGACTTCTGTCCAAGCGCCTTCAAATACTTTTAATATTAGACTTTTAGAGTGACAGAGAGGACTCATTTCGCGGAGCAGGAGTTAAATTTAGGGCATCCGCTGGGTGCATTTAGCTCTGCTCATTGTGAGAAGAGCTAAATGCACCCGAGACAGATTTGTGTCTGTCAAAGAAATCCATTCCATGGAGAATAGAAACAAAAAAAATGCTGTGATGCTGCTACCTGGATGGGTTTTTTCTTTATTTTCCAAATCAAACATTTCAACAGATGTGTTGATCGCGCCTCGGCTGCTAAATGACGGGGACACAAGCCCGCGCGAAATGGACGGGCCAAATGGAGCTTGGACCTCTTCCTGTCTGTCCAGGCAATTAGGGAGCAGATTGGCCAGATGCACAAAAATCAGGAACAATGGGACCCACCGAACGGCCACAAAGAACTAGGGTTGTCACGATACTAACATTTTCAACTCGATACCGATACTGAGGAAAATACTCGATACCATTTTTGATACCACAAGGATAAAAACAAAGACCCCAAAATTTAACTGAATTGTGTCTTTCATTTCAAACTGACCTGTTACTGATGTTATCTTGACAGGTGGCCCACATTAATGACCCTGACCCCTAACCCTCCATGCTTCATAATTGTGAAAAATAAATATTTTTTGGTTAAACTTGTTTGGACTTATTGTACAAACCTATTTAACATCCACTATTTTAACATAATATGTATAGAGTTTAATTAAGTGTTTGAAAGATGCATTTAACTATTTTTAAATTAATGTCTATATTGCCATGAAGCAATTAGGATTTTCTTGCCTGGGATCTTCCTATTGGTGACCTAATAAAAATGGCCGACTTGGATGTGGGCGGAGTTGGATATGTACTTGATTAATGGTAGCATGTTATTATTAGCCATTAGCCCGCAGCTAGCAAGGCCAACGTATTGCTAATGATCATAAACAATGTAAATAAATACATAAATATCGGTATAGATACTTTTGAAAATGAATGTCGTATCCGGATACAACTTTTTTGTATCGATTCTTTTTCGAGTTTCGATACTTTTACAACCCTACAAAGAACCGATCGGTTTTTTTAACATACAGATTACACATTACCACAAAGAGTCAGAGTCAACACTTGCAAAAGCACAAAGGGACGATGCAAAAAAGGAATGGAGGGCGGGTAAAACTGTGTGAAAAGAGCTAAGATGATAGGAGGTCTGTAAGGGAAGAGTTTTAACCGGACTAAATGAGGAGCACAAATGACAGGCTGGGATGGGCAGAGGTGGACTGGGAGAGGAACAATGAGGGTGTCTGAAAGAGAAAAATGAGGCTGTGAACCCCTTCTCCCACTTCCAAACACACACACACACACACACACACACACACACACACGCACACACACTCTGACGACCCTTCCCGTGACATCTGGACAGAGGTAATAACACTGTGCAGAATAGCATCCCAGAGGAACTACATATTAACACCCAGCTCGTGGCATGCTAATGGCAGTTATCACAGACACTCTGTTCAGCCGTCCCACGGAAAAAAACCAACAGGGCTGGGAAACGAAACCGGCCAGAGACAGAGCAAAGCCAAGCCAATCAGACGCAAAATTCCGGATCGGTTGCCTTGCTCCGAGGCTTGCCGACTTACTTCAATCTGGTTCCAGAATATGCAAACAGACAGAGTAAATATTGCAGTCGATGCTGAGATTTTTCTACAATTAATTTAGAAGTAGCATTGCCACGCGAGTTGCACTTTAATCACAGGCAAGGGCACTCGGAATTGGATGTTTTTCCACCTATCAGCCATTATGGAAAGGCAGTTCTTGGGTTTTCTTTCTCTCCTCACAACAGACTTAAAAAACACCAGCAATACCAATGCAAAAAAACAGAAACAAACAATGCTCCTGTGTAAGGCTAAAATCAATGGGGCTGAATCAGAACTGTCTACTTGCAAAGGCAATTAGCACACTTTGGATTGCAAAAAAAAAAGAAAAGAAGAAAATCGAAAGACGGTTATGTCGTCACATTTAAAAAAAAATCCCAGTCTTTATCTGAGAAAAACAGCCAAATGGGGAAAGTTAACCTTGTCGTTTTCGTTCTTTGAAATCGTCTTTTGAAAATTCAGCTTATTTGTATTTTGGGAAATTAGCCTTTGAACGGCATTTTTCAAATTTTATTTCCAACTTCAAAAACTCCCCGTCTAGTCAGACACACCACAAAGAAAAAAAGGAGGAAGAGGAAGAAACAAGGAAGAAAGTCTCAAACCTAGTGCAAAAAAATAAATCTCTTAATCCACTACGAAGTCATGTTTGATTACAAGCATTAAGGGTTTACGTCGAAATAGACGTGGCAAGCCTTTTTCTCCCTTTTAAGTAAATAACTGTGCGTCTGTGTACTTTTTTAACCTAAAGGGGGTGTTAGTTGTTAAATTGTTTTTGGATCTGTGTATATATTTCAAAAGCGAGCGTGGGGGCGATTTTCATGCGCTACTGCCGGCTTTAATCTTCTTTTGATAAGAGAAAAAAAAAAAAAGCATGCCTTGCCATCAATGTGGCATAGAAATTTCAGCCTAAATATACACACAGCGCATCACATCAGACTGTACTTGATATTTCCTCTGTTTTGTCACTATTCGCCAACATTTCTCCGCTCGCCAATATGGAGTTTGCGAGTTTCTGCTTTTGTCTATTCGGCTGGATGGCCTTGACGAAACGTTTTCAGACATGTCCATCAGTCCCTGCTTGTGCGAATCTCACATGTTCAAAACCATCCACTATGGACTGATGCAGAGCAGCAGAAGAAAAGACGAACAAGGAATTAATAGTGTTTTCTGTTAGAGTCTGAATTTGAGTGGGATTTTTCTTCAATTCCAGGAGGAAAACTAGATCGTAATGCCCTCCAGAGTCGGATTAATGACTGGGAAACTTTGAGGAATTTTCAAAATCCAACATGGCAGCTCCTTAAGTAGAAAGAGAAGTTCGTCAGCGTCTTTTTTTGTGTCCCATACAAAGTGTGACAGACCATAGATGGCTTTAGCCCAAGATAGTCGCACATTTCTTATCAACAGTGATCGCTCTGCCTTGTTTTCCAACTTTCCTCTTGAATTTGGGTCAAAGTTAGAAGAGTTCTTTAACATTCTCTGTTAACTCTGAGTTCTTCGTGTTCCCTGCTGTGATCACATGAAAAAAAGGAGGCAGACAATCCTTAAATGTAAAACAAACTGCTTGCTCACTCACCCGGGAGGAGCAGATTAGTGAATTAAAGAAAAAAGAAAGAAAAGGTAAAAACTGAAATCTGAAGTAAGTCATCTGCACTTCTGGTTATCTGTTAATATTACCACATTTTTGGAAAGAAATCAACAGCAAATTAAAATCACACTGAACTTTAATAGAGCGTTTTGGCTCCTTCCTTTCCTTTGTTGACCGAATTACACAAAAAGTAGGAATAGGTTACAGGCATGTGTATGCTGCACAGATTCAGATGTAGACTTTAAGTTAGTTTTTCTCCACCGCTCTCCATTCAATCGAGGTTCATATTTATTCAGATTCACTGCCATCATGGAGCTCCCATCCCCAAAAGTCCACATGGAGATTACAATCAGAGGCTTGTCGTGTTCAATTTTAGAGGTGATTTGTCCCAATTGCCATCTCTCCATTTCCTCCTAATTTCATTCACTTATGTCAGTTTGATCAAAGGCTTTCACCTCAGTTTCCTCGCCGGAAAGGAGAGGACAGGTATTTTTCACCGGCTATTTCCAAAAGGCTCCCTTGACAGGTTGATATCAAAGTGACAAAATCATGGCGACGCGACCAGGTGAGGGGTCAGTCGCCGGACCGGTCGTTTGCATTTTTTACAGATGTTTTCTGCGCGTTTGTGCTTTTAACTCATTGGCTGCCAAAGACGTCTATAGACGTCAATTCAAATACAACCGTTGACTGCCAAAGACGTCTATAGACGTCTTTTATGTTTTTCAACGCGAGTGGCTTGGGGGACGATCTGCTAAAGCTTGTCCGTAAATATCGGCTTCTAGACAGAGTATGTACTAACAAATTGACCCTCTAGGTGCCACTTTTGATGGGAGATGAGCATAGATTGTAGGCAAATAAGAAAAACGTAATGGTATGCGAGAAATGGCGCCGGTGAGATGCAAGTTGAGGAAAAACGGAATAAGGTAAAAACAAAAAAAAATTTTTCCTGATGAAAGAAGAGAGTCTACTCTTTCTTTTGGTGTGTTCGGTGTTTACATAGTCATAGCACAAACTATTCTGTGGCTCTTGAAAAATCAGTCAAAATGCTCAAACAACTCTGGCAGTATGGGACTCTCTGTTCTGAAAATGGCTGGCAGTCAATGAGTTAAAGGTCTGATCTCCGGAGGGTCAAAGTCCGAAAAGCGACAAAAAGAAAAAAAGAAACGGGTCTTGATATATTTAGTGATCATTTGCTGAGTGCGGACGAAAGGTCAGCCGACTGGTCGGCGGCCCGCCGGCCGAAACTTTGGCTCCGTTCGAATCCGACGCCGTGCGAAAGGGCACGAACTGTGATTAGAGTCCGCTAGTCGAGACACGTGTCCCGAGGGGGCGCCAGCGAAAGGCCATTTAGGCCGTCACCTCATCTGGTCGGCGGTCGGAAAAGAAGCTTCCGGAACGAATGGAGACGTCGAGCCCACGGTAAAACTACAAAAGGGTCTGCTCGAGTGATACCCTCCAAAACAGCGAGAGGCCTGTGCGGATTCCCAAAGTTATTCAGATGGCGGTGCTCGGTGACTTTGCCGGTGACTTGTCTCCTCATTTCTCCGGGACGAGTACTCGCTCCCCCCCCAAAATATGAAGCGTGACAAGCGGAACTGCACCAACTGCAATTTCCCCTTTGCCGCACGCTGTCTAAACGTTACCGAAACTGACGGGATCGCGGTCGTAGCGGCGCTCCTTCAAACTGACCTTCCGAGAGGAGATTCACTTCAAATTAGCTGACGGTGGTCTGATCCGCACTTGCGTCGTCACCGCGCAGCTGCCAGGGATTCTCTTTTTAAAGAGATCCATCATATTTAATTACCTGCCCACCCTTTTTAGACGGTAAATGGGAAAAACTCCAAAACGGGATGCTGTACATTGATGGAAAAAAAGCGTTTTTTTCCATTTTTTTTCCAATTTAGATTCCCCTCAGATATCATATTTCTGGTCCACAACTGATTTTGTGATGTCTTTTTATTGGTTTCTTCACATTTTCTCCCTTATTGGGTACCTTGTAAAGGAATTGCATTAGATCTAAAGTCTACAATGTATATCTTTACCAATCCTACTCGTGCTTCTCTTACTAGCCCTCAGTCCTCTATGACGTCAACTGCACTAGTTTTCTTTTGCTTGTAGTTTGAATACCTTTGTGTCTCAGATTTCTCTGAGAGGTTCTCATAGTATAGTCTAGAAAACCTCGCTGACATGGTTAACACCCTCAACAGACCCTGGAACACAGTTGCCATGAGGCCTGTTTTGATTGAAGCTCTTTCTTCACACCCTTTTCTTATTCTTATTGATGAGAAGTAACAGAAAACCTTTCTTTGCCCTGCCCGTGTTGGTTTTATTGCACCATACCTTCACCCTGACCTGAGGGTATCGTGATCTCGCCTCCGACATCACCAGCCGGCTTCGTAGAAAGTAATATAGAGGTATACAATGTGGGAATTTTCCTTCAAGTCTTACACAAAGCTCACTTGTTTACAGCCGTGCTTGACCACGAGGTCAAAAAGGAAGTTATGCACGAGTGGGATCACGATCAAGCCGCTCTACACTCATTGGATGGAGCCCGGCTGATTACCCGTAGTTGTTTTTGAAACTGAAATCTTTCCAGATATTGTTTTCTGACGTTGGGAGAAAATTGCTTTTATGTGCGGCGCGGGCTGATAACTGGCAGCCCCTCGCGCTCCCTTATCCTCCAATCGATCTAATCTCCGCTGAAAGCCGGGCCGAGTCGCCGTCTCTTTGTCATTGACCATTACCGATATGTAAATTTGCCTCCCCGCAGACCGAGACTTTGACCGCGCGCGCGGACAAACACTGAAGGAGGCTAGCACGTGCTTACGGATTCCCCCGCTCCTCCTTTAACCACACATAATAATTGCATAACAAACGCAGCCGAAAGCAAACGTCGGCGGGGAGAGGGACGGCAAACAAAGAGTGCGAGTCATTAATCACTAATGCAACTACAACGGGCAACAGAGCGGCCGAGGTGCTAGCATCTGAAACTCTGTGACCTTCGCTAAAAGTCGCTAAAAGTCTTTCAAAAGATCAAAGTTAACCATAAACACACCTCGTCTGCCTTGCCTTACCTTTTTCTTCAGGATACTGACAGCAGAGACTTTACTTACTCTTGTTTTGTGCATCACGGCTGCTAAAAACTAGCATCCAAAGCAAAAGAAAAGGAATCATGATGAGGAATCTTAGCTAGCCTTTCCAGCTATCAGGTTTAGCCAAACCCTAACTAAAAGAAATAATAAAAAAATAGTAACAAAAAGGCCTCAGAATAAAAGCCTTCAAAGTGTTCTGACTGCATTTCCAGCCTTTTGTGAAACAAAGGCCCTAAATACAACATATAAATATACATACATGATGTATGCCTGTAAGCTAATAGTGCACGTCCATTATCTATTCTGTCAGGAAAATTGAATGTGAATACAAATGAATTTTCAAATGTATTCAGGGTGTTTTTGTAGCTTTTAGTTTGGGTTAGATTGGTCATGCGGAATAGTCAAAAAAAAAAAAAGAAAAGTAAATAGAATATTCTCTCTGCTTCACAGTTGTGTGCCACTTTCTGTTGCTTTTTCCATATCAAACTCCAACGAAATATATTCACATTTGTGGTCTAATGTGACTAAATGTGGAAACACTGAAGGGCTAGGAATACGTTTGCCAGCTGCTGTGTCTGTGTTTCATCTCACTGTTTTTCTGAAATGCCCAGAAAAGAAAATGGTGCTGGCTCTGTGCTACGCGAAGCGGTGACGCATGTCCTGGCAGATCTATTAGTTGCACCTTTGCTTAATTTATTGTTTGTTTGCCTCACTTTTGTCCGCTGCAGCTAGCACCTAATTGGAAATAGAAAATTAATGAAAATCTGATGAAAAAGGCTCCAGCCCAAGACATGACCAAAAAACCACGGCAGAGCCAGGCTTTTCCTCTCGGCCATATGCAAAACCTCCTCATGAAAAACAACCCATTTTGATTTAACCGGGTGTGTATATTGGATTTGCTCTCGCACTAGCAGCAGCTGCCTTTCTGCATCTAATTTAAGAGCCATTTCAAATTTTGGGATAAAGAAGATAAACTTAATTGCTGGGAGACGCAACAGAAGCATATCGGTGTATCTTAGCCCATGGACCAGATACAGGGAGCAGAGGCTAATGTCAGTCTGGGAATTACATGACACGGAGTTATGAAAGTGATTACTTACCAGAAACTTTTCAAAAAAGAAGCAGTTCAACACGATAATACTTTAATTGATAAACACTATTTTTGCTCAGTGCAGACAATTAATCTTTTAACCCAGTTTGCATTTCCCTATTTTTTCAGTTTTATTTTCTGCTCCATGTTTCTGCCGAGAGAATTGAGAACTTCAAGCCTGGTATTCTGACTGTTGGTATTTATTCTTAAAGCTTTCTAATCTTGGTGATCTTTGGATCTCATCATATTTTGGGGAAACATCCCTTGGCATTCACTAAATTGTCGGTTTGCTCGTCTGGAGCTGTCAGGTGTGTGTTAACGCAACGCCAAGGAGGAAAGACATCAGCGGAGATCGTATCAAAGCAAAGGTTGCAGATGCAATTTTTTTTGTCATAATTTTACAGCGTGAAAAAGTGGGAAAGATTAGAAATGGTCACCAAATGCTCCTTTAATTACATTCTGTAAGAATCGAAAAACGGACTCACAGACTCACCCACTCACCCTGCGCCTAAAAATTCAAAGAACGCGTTGCCATTCACCCCTCAGTGTTCCCATTATTTTTTTGACACTCCCATGCCCCTGAGAAGAGGGAGGAATAAAGAGGCGTGACACGAGCTGACACATCCATCCTTCCAGCTGCCGCCGGCCCGCGGGATTCTCCCTCTTTTCACCACAGTGCACTAATGAGTGGAAAACAGGCATTTGTTTGTTGACGGGGCCTTGTCTGAAGAATCTTGACCGCGGCGTGGTGAAGGAAGCAGCACCAGTGACTCCGGGGGGCCTCGTCTCCAACCAGTGAGCCCGGACATCTTGACACCTCCCCTCTTCCACGCCCCGCCATTATAACCCCCCCCCCACACACACACACACACACTGCTCCAGCACAAACTCTGTGACACGCGCTCTTGACCCACTTTCCAGTTCTAATTCCGTAACGGGCCTCAGCCTAATTTAAGCAAGCTGGTACGTATAATTACAAGGAAACAGATTGTTACTTAATTGGAGTTCTTTCTGGAGCCTTAGAGGCGCTCGGCGTTTTCCTCTGACTGGGGTGGGAGTGGGATGGGTTGAGCGGGATGTGGAACCTGTAGAGCCGAGATGACGAGAGGAAGGTTTCTTTAAGTAAGGAAGACTTTTGAGGGCATGTGATGTAATTGGCTCAGATGCAAACCTAGCATGATTCAGAAAATAGTGGGATAAATTACTCATTTATTTGACAAAGTTAATAGTTGATAACGACATTGTAAACAGCTTAATTAACCCTTAGGTATCATATTGGATACATAGATATCTGTGGCCAGCTAAATATTATCAAAATATTGTCAAAACTTTGCCAAAACAGAAAAAAAAAGTATATATCTATATATATAGATCATTTCTATATTCTGTTAATTTAAATACACACACACACATATATATATATATATATATATGTAACATAATATTTTACACAATTATTTTATTTGTATTTCTTTTCTATATATTTGTATTTGTTTTCTATATTAAACGGATCAGGAGAATGTTAGTTCCCGGGTCAGGCTTTTGTGATTTTGGGGGGAGGATATAAAAGAGGGGTCACGTCAGTTGGGACGTGACTCGAATAGAGTAAAGATGTAGTCTGTGTTCGTCAAATAAATCTTATTCTTCAACCTATCTGTAGCCTGTCTGTTCCACGCCTCTATAACGAAAGAAACAAGAACCAGCTACAAGAACGTGTGTAACTTAAAGGGTTGTTATTCACCACTGGAAGAAGCTGAGGAAGTTGTAGAAACAAGTGTGTGGATTTGGCTGCAATCGGAGGATAAAATGGATTTACAGTCTTTTAATAAAAATATTTTTCATCTGTCCGGTGTTAGTAAATCAAGACCAACAGCACTGAACTGAAAACGGCTGCCAATGTCCACTACAAATATTCTGTGGTTCCCTGCTTGCCAACAATGACACTTAAACACATTTTAATGCCCGGGACGCGTTAAAAAAAACTGCCATTTCTCTAGCAAATGGCGCTGGAGTTCAGCTCTAATCGAACCATAAAGCCGGCGCTCGGAAGAAAAATGCCTTTTGACGTTTCTGACCTCCAATTAAGCGAAAGCTGCCAACGCTAACGCGTGACTTCGCTCATCCTAATGAGTGAGAAAAAACTCTTACGATTCACCCTTTTTTCTCACGCTCATGCTTTTTTCTCCCGCTGTGAAAAAGTGATGACTGAAAGACGGATCAAAAACAAATCAAAACAAAGAGGTAGGAGTGCGTGTACGGACAGGGTGCGGGTTTCCAGAAAAATCGGGGGAGAAAATGAGAAATATCCACCGAAAGCTGCTGGACCAGTGTTTAGGGAGTTGCTATGGAAACCGTGCGCTTGCCTCCACCTCAGCAACTCTCTCATCTTTTCCATTTCCGCAACAAAAAAAATCACCATCCTCCTTTTTTTTCTTTTTTCGCACATGTTCAACTTGACTTGAAGATGACCTGATGGATCCGTACTTGGTTTTAGCAGAGAAAAAAAAAGACGTGCGCGCGTGTGTGTGTGTGTGTGTGTGTGTGTTGTCTGAGTCGTCCTAAGGACCAATTGACCAGCGCCTCACCCCCTTGGTGTTTTTTCTGAATTCTGCCACATTTCCTGGCATTAGAGTACAAAAAGCAGGCCAGTTTGGAGTCACCGAAAAAAAAAAGCCCCCCGAAAAATTCATTTGCAGGCTTTTTTTTATCCGAGTTGAGGAGCTAAAAAAAAGAGGTGGAGAGGAAAAAAATGTGTCTATTGCTTCTCCTGCAAGGTCAGCTCGGTGAAGAGGAGGCAAATCTTTATCCGGCGAAGTCTCGCTTCTGGAACAAAAAAAAAACCAAAAAAAGCACATCATTTACGAGCATCTGTTTCCAAGGCGTTCTTTTACAGATGATTATAGCTCAGTAGAAAGCAGAAAGTCCATTCCTCCGCGTTCTCCAGCCTGCCTAGCTTTGGATCAGAGGCTCTCAGGCGCTAACGCTAACGCTAGCGCTAACACGCCCGATACACTGACAGAAACTAGGGGGTCTGCTGCTTGACCCCGGGCTCCGTGAGACCGACGCGGCCGCGAAGCGATCTGTCAAAACAGCGCCGTCCTCCCCCGGTCACACAAAAACATCCAGCCCCAGTCCTCTTAAGAAGCCCCGCGCTGTCGGGCTGTCAGGTCGCTGCATTTTTTTTCTCGGTGGGAAAAAAGCGGCTCGGTTACGGCGGCATGACAGCGAGGTAACAGGCTCAGTGGAAAAAGTAGGACGCCAGGCACCGCACATCAGAAACTGAGCCGCCTTCCAGACCAGACTGGGATTTCAAAATGGCAGAAAAATACGGGGGGGTTTCAAAAACGACCAGAAAATAGACGGATTTATCGAGGTTTTTCTTTTAAAAGGATGGAAATGCTTACGTTTATGACACGATAACAGCTGAAAGATGATGGAATGGGACTTTAAATGAAAAAAAATTAACTTTACAAATCTGAAAATAACAGTGAGATAAATGCGTGTTTTAGAATTTATTCCATTTTTAGACATATGTTGTGAATTATATGTAAAGATACACTTAATTTACTCAAATTTTATATTTTGGGGGTTTCAAAAACGACCAGAAAACAGACAGATTTATCAACGTTTTTCTTTTAAAAGGATGGAAATGCTTATGTTTATGACACGATAACAGCTAAAAGATGAAGGACTGGGACTTTAAATGAAAAAAATGTACTTTACAAATCTGAAAATGACAGTGAGATAAATGCGTGTTTTAGAATTTATTCCATTTTTAGACATATGTTGTGAATTGTATGTATAGATACACTTAATATACTCAAATTTTATATTTGGGGGGTTTCAAAAACGACCAGAAAACAGACAAATGTATCAACGTTTTTCTTTTAAAAGGATGGAAATGCTTACGTTTATGACACGATAACAGATAAAAGATGATGGAATGGGACTCTAAATGAAAAAAATGAACTCTACAAATCTGAAAATGACAGTGAGATAAATGCGTGTTTTAGAATTTATTCCATTTTTAGACATATGTTGTTAATTATATGTAAAGATACACTTAATATACTCAAATTTTATATGAAAAAAGCGCCATTGTCCTGCACAATTGCTCAGTCTGGCCACAAATTGCGAGCAACAAAGTGTCAAATTTACCTGGCTTTTTATCGTCAATTCATTCGAACTGAGTAAAAAAAAATAATAATAATTTTCACCCACGGTGTGTTTTGTCTGTGTTGTGAAAGCAGCCTGGCCAAAACACTTTTGTTACATCATTAGTGGCATGTTTTCTGAGTCAGTGCTGACTAATTTGAATAACAAGGCGTCTCTAGCTAATTTTTTTTATTTATTTTTTCCCTCTGCTTTACAGAAGACGAATATAAAAAATAAAAAAAAGAGTTCGAACTTTGAATGCTTTTTGCAGCCAATTAGCCGTGCAGTCGGGTTTTTATTTTTCCTCGGCTTTCTCTTGGGGGCTTTCAATGCAGACAGAAGTTGCGTGACTTGCCAACACGGCCTGCTGCCCGTCAGGATTCAGAGACCTGTGGGGCCTTTGGTCGAAGAAAAAGACGGAAAACCCCTTTTTTTAGGCATGGACCAATTTGCAGGACTGGCTCCACCAGTTTGTTTGAAGCAACGGCACGTTTTCCGCTATTCCCTTAACGTTCCCGATGCTTCATGCTAGCATTCCCGCTAAAAAGTGATGAAGAGAACCATTAAGAACGCACTGAGTGTGCCATTTTCTACATGACTCAGCGATACTCGGTGGTCTGAAGCCTGTTTGAAGGCTGTTTTTGTCCTTTGCAGCCAAAGTGAAAACAGGAAAAGCCGTTATCAATTCAGTGTCCGTCTGACCCGAGGACTGTGGCAAAATAGCCGCGCCGTCGAGCGAAGTCCCACCAGATTAGCGGCGGGCGGCAGATTTGCGAAGGAGGCTAAACATCGGTGTGAAGCCGAGTTCCCACTTCCACTCCAAAGGACAGACAAAGCACAAAGTGCTTCGTTTGGGGGGGGGGGGGGTGAGACTCAATGAGCCGTGCCAGGATGGAGAAATCAATTGGAAAATGTCCCACTTCTGGCTGGTGTCGAGGTGGGGTGGGTGTGTGTGTGTGTGAAAAAGAGTCCTGCTGGATCAATAGAGACCTTTTAACTCATCATCAACTTCCCTGATTGGTGTTTGTGCCCCCTGTATGCACCGGGGCCTTATTTAAATCATTCTGCCATCGTACAGCTTATCACCACTTAAAACCAGCGTTTACCAATGAGCTCAACAAGCTTTTTTGCGAAAAAGCCACGTTAAAATGTAAAAGTTTGCATTCCACGTTGACCTGTTAATTGGAACAAACAATTAGAGGTGCGGCGTTCGCGTAAAAAAGAAAAATGACCGGGTTAATTGTGTTTTGCTGACCCCGCTGAATCAATTTATCTCATTCTAATATCTTTTCTTCACCAACCAGATTGGATTTCCCGTCTTTTCTTCGGGGGGATAGGGAGCCCGGTCGGGAAAAGCTGCCAACTCTCCGGAACCGATCGTTCAATCTCCCCCAAAACTCTTCTGCATCTCATATGCCGTGCTCCCCCCCCCCCCCTTCCTCTAAAGGCAAGGGACCCTTCTCTATTATTGCCTCATCTGATCTCCCCTGATACGCTCGCAGTGCTCATCCCCTCTTCGGCTAATCCTGCCTTTCATCTGCCACCAGGGGACCTTTCAGTCCACGGTTCGCTCATGATATCAATCGGCTGCACAGCTACCAACATGGCCTCGGACACACACATATATATAACACACACCCTGTGAGCTCCTCTGCTGCTCTTCGATCCTCTTAGAACCAACAAATCCTTATAGAGAGGAACACTTTCTCTTAAGGTCTTCGTAATAATCGGTGTCTAGGTGCATTGCACTCTACGCCAACAAAATCGAGGCCAATTTCTGGTTCTGGTAGCAGTTAGAGAGAATTGAGGGTCCCAACAGCCTCAAGATGTTAATGGAATCGTAGTCTCAAGCTTGCTGGGATTGTTTATATGCAAACCCTCTGCCCATCTTAAGTATTCTTTGAGATCTGTGACATGGCAGGCTAGTATTTGTTGTGCGTTTTCTCTTCAAATAGAGCGCAGCCACGCGTCTGGGGCTGTTATTTTTTCCCCTGTCGCATTAGCATTCTCGCCGTTCCGCCGGCAAACAAAAGCAGTTGTGTGTCGCCATTTAAAATTCTCTTTCCCCCCCCCCCCCGATGCAAGAGCTACAAAACATTGCCGTTGCTAGCATTTTAAAGAGCCGGCCCCGACACGGCAACGAAAGCTTGTCCTGTCATGTTTCATCAGGGCATTGTGGAACTGGTAAAGGCTAACAAGGGTGAATGCTGTGAGCGTACAGAGCCATAACCTAACCCTCCCCAACCACCCCCCCTCCACCCCCGTGGCATGCTTCTGGGCCCATTCTTACCACAGCCTTCACATGGTATGAATGTCATGCAGATAGTGGCAGGAATTGAAAAGTTTATCCTGGAGAGAGCGGGGAAGACAGACAATGCAAAAATATGAGACGAGAGTGAGACGCTTCAGAGAATGGAAAGCAGTTTTGGGGGTAGGCATTACCTCTGTCAGTCAGCGGAGGTTATCGTCGAAATTACAGACTGGAGTGGAGGTAAATCCTCGTGTTTGCTGTTGAATGTTGACATATTACCAGAGAATAGAATAGAACGACTGAGGAATTTCTGGAGAAGTTATGGAAATGTCTTTTCAATGAACTTGTGTTATCCGACTTCATCCTTTACCAGAACGCAAAATATCTACGGAATTGCGGCAGGCCTAGAAATTTGCACCGATTTACCCACAATTCCCCGCCTCAGATAGAGCTCGCTGTCAATGTTTAACGTCTCTATTTGCATTATACACGACGACACCCACGTTCCACGTCATGATCCTGATTATTAGGTCACAAATGACTGTAATTAGTGAAGAGGAGGGAATTCTGCGGCGCAGTTTCCAAAGTCGTCACGCTCCTTTCCCTTTTGCCACAGAAGCCTCACCGATAGGTAAACACAAATCCAGGGTCTACTTGTTCTTGTTTGACCCATTTTTTTTTTTCCAGCGGTATTCTCTGCGCTAGTCTGTTTTTAGTAATAGCCAAAAATAGGTTTTGGGGTTTTGGAACCTTTGAGACTGGGACTGAAGTAGCTTTCATTATGTTAGTTAGAAATTAAGGTAAATCTTACGTTTCAATGCTAAACTCCTACATACAGAAGATATTAATACTGTGTCTAGTTCCTTTAGAACACTAACAGGTGCCTTCAACAGCAGCGTGAACTTGAGTTACTCAATAAAGTGCAGCATAAATATTAAAAAACGGAGATTTGTGAAACCCCTGTTGGTTTTTTTTCTATTTGGATCAAAGATCAGTCACAAAAAACCCAAAACTACTAATATAAATAACATTGACCATCTTATTGCTCTGGATTAGGAGGGAATTTTAGGTATTGACATTCATGTGGATGCTTCCATGCACTTGCCATCTAAAACTGTGGTGTATATCCAACTCTAGCCTCAATCTCAACTCAAACCACTGAGATCCCACACCCCCCTCGTTAACCCATAGGGTCTATTAGACTTCCTGCCAAGTCGCCAAGTGGGAATGTGTCTATGTGCCAAGAGGTCAGAGCTATTAAGGGGGCAAAAGCAACAAAACTACATCTAGAATGCTGCAAAGTGGGCCAAATTTGTCACAAAATGAAAAGAAAAACATGTCCAAACTCCAGTTTGGTAACAATATTGTAAACTGAAGATCATTTAAAATGTGTTTTTTTAGCCAATATTTCAAGGGTTAGCAATGTGGAGCTAAAGTTGATCTCTGCTCAGGACAAACGTTTGAAATGGATCCACATGAGCAGCCTTCAACCGCTGTCCAACTGCTGACAGGATCAAACCTTAATGCATCAAGCAGATACTGTCTACAAAAGGATGCTAATTCTTCTGGACTAGAAAAAAAAAAAAAAACAACCCACCACATCCCCCGTGTGTGTGTGTGTGTGCTTGGCACTGCCCGTTAGCTAACCGGGCTCCCAGCAGCACAGACAATGCGTCCGGGTAAAAGCTGAGATCTGTTTGCCGCCTGGATTTTTAAATGGGAGACCTAACCGGCTCCCTGTTTTTGGCACGGGCTGAAACGCAGCCACGGGCTTGCGATAAAAGATTAATTGAATCAAAATGGCGCTCCGGTCGACGGGAGAGAGCACAGCAGCATGTGGGAGATGGGAGATTATAAGGTTACGGCGATGTTACCGAGCAAACCCGGCACACAGTGACCCGCCCCTTGCAATCCAGGCCAACTTGGACTCTCCTTCAAAGAGTTGGCTTCTCTCCTTACAACGATACTAAGCTGGTTTTGTGGTGTGTTTTTTTAGCGCTTTTCTTCTTTTTATTATCTGTCTTCCTCAACCCGGCTTTTGAGCAAACGCACTTCCTGCAGGCCTTAAAAGTGAAATGGTGAGGTCCATTTTTCCAGGAGGAAAGAATTCTGCTCGGGATTGTTGGGGATTGGTGTCTAACCAAGTTTCTAACCTTGAAAAACCAAAGGAACGTCCATTCGGGAGAAATTTAAGACTTAAGGTTCACTTTGAAGACCCAGACAGACTTTGCTTTCAGAGGAAATACCGGAAAGGTCAGCCATTTTCTCTTGGTCAGTGTGTCTTAATGAAGACAACCTCCTGCTGTTACGGCGGGGAGTCGGGGATAGTAAGGCCTATAATTACCTAACACCCCAGGGTAAATGAATTACTTCATTATATCCAAATATCAAGTTGTAATAGCTGGCATTAAGAAAAAGGAACCTTTAAAGCATCGGGCTTGATTTCTAACACCTAACTAAAAGAAATGTTTCTAATTTAATGATTGGGCCCGCTAATAATAATCTATTCAGTGCCACGCTGGGTTAACATGCTGCATTTGCTGTCTGCAATCTAAAATCCGAGACATTCCGAAAGTGAGCTCCTCATCTGGTAATACAGAGGCTTCTCTTTATTCTGTAAATGCTGGACCCCGCAGGCTTCCACACCCCCTAAATGTCAATCAGCCCGCCTGATCTTTTTTTCGGGGCACGCGCACCTGAATTTAGTCGAGATAATTCAACCCGCTCTCATTAGGCTTCTTTTTTCCTGTCCTTTTTTAATGCTTCAGATTGACGCACCGGGGGGGGAGGGAGGGGGGCGGCGCCCACTTTTTGAATTGATTTCTCACTTTTCTTGATAGCGACTGTCAGAGACTGTCAGGAGACCGTGTCACATTTCTATAACGTACCCCCCTCCATTGAGAGCTAATAACCACGTCTGCGAGGGGGACTATTTTCAGTCACAGCCGTGCGTCTAATTGCTGTGCTCGGCAAAGATGGAGCTAACATATATTGTTTTGCACCTGAAAGCGGCTGGAGTGAAGAGCGACCTCTTTGGAGCAGCAGTCTATCCAACTGGGATGCACTTCCTGGCCTTAATTTTTTTTAAAAAAGCTACAAACCGGCAGAAAACGTGTGCTAAAAAACTAGTTTAGAATATTGAAAGTGAGCCCGACATGTTTGCAAAGCCAGGAGGAAGGGGGTCCTGCAACATATGGGTTAATCTCTGCTCCTGATGGGGAAATATTGGCAATAGTGGAAATATGGACGATATCCCACCACCAGATTAGAGCCCGTCCTCTCGTTCGTCTTCTTTTCTTGTCTCCCCCTTCCACAACCGAACATTAACGAGAGACAAATACGCCGAGCGTTCACATTTGCACACCTCTGCACCTTTGCTCCTCAGAACAAACGGCTTCAAACGCGCCGAAACTCGGGGGCCGCGGACGGACGCGATAGCGCGCGCCGGGCCTTTTGATGTGGCGAAAAACCAATTAATTAAAAATTTGAAAGGATAACGCGGGGCCACAACGCGTGTCCGTCGGACGGGCGAGAAAGCGGCTCATTTGAATTTGAAATGGTTCCCCGGAGTTAGCACGAGGAAAGCGGCGTTTCAAAGTCGGCGAGCTGAAGTGGCCAACTCTCGCCTGTAGTTCGAGAGCTCAGCGCTCATCAGCAGGTCGCTTTACGCTTTTTTTAGGAGCCGCGGCACTCTCAAGAGCTAAGCTTTCGTTTGCCTGGAGGAGGACTTTTAAGGCACTCTCTTCACACGAAGCTTATCACTTTAACATTTAGGAATTTTCCAAAGAGTACAATGAGGTTCTGATTCCTTTTCAAGGAAATCTGAAATCTCAACTCGGCGAGTTTGAAGTTGAAGAAACTACTTAGGCCAATCAAAACAATGGAGGACATAATGAGACGCTCTAAATGCCAATTGCAATCGGCTCCTTTTATCCCGAAATAACGGCATTAATTGTGTGTTCCAACTGTGATTTCTGCGGCTCTGTGCGAGGCCAGAAATATTTCCAACAGACCAAGATCCCCGGAGATGCTAAAGAGGAAATTTCGTCAATGTTTCACCTACTGAATGGTAGGGTCAAGATGGTTCAAGGGTCAAGACGTTCGACAGAAGAAGGTTCTACAACGAGTTAATAACAGTAACAACGAGCTGGAAAAGTTTTGGTTGTTTGATGAAGCACATTTCACAGTAACTAGCATTTAGCTCTAAGTTTTAATAATCGAACAGGCAAAGAAGCCTCCATCTCCAAAATGGTAGTAAACATTTTCGTAATGGGGGAGCTCTTGAGATCTTGAACAATCTCATGTAAAAATAAAATTTAAAAATCTGTCATGAGAAAACAGGCAGTTCCTCAAACGTTGATGTTCTTTCTTCACCTCCCTCCTCATGTTGTTAATCCAACGACCCTGCCACGGCGCCCAGGTCGGCCCAGAACCGCTAAATGGCGAAATGCAAAACGCGCCGACCTCGTTATTTATGCATCCATTCATTGTTTAAAGCTCACTGGTGTTTCTATGCAAGGGGGGGCGCGCATTTTCCACTGGCAAATTCAAAATCTAATCCCAGTCGAAATTGAAAGAGTATGACTCATCAATTATTTAGAGGAACTTATGTGTGCAATTACTCTATTATTGAAAGCCATTTTGTCATGTTTGTATTTTTTGTTTAGCATTGAAAATGCTTTGATCCTGACCTCTGACAACTTAAACAAAAATGTACTAATATATATATAGATAAATGTACATATACATATACATATATATCCATATATATATACATATGTATATATATACATATATATATATATATATGTGTGTCTGTGTTTTTGAGTAGGGAGAAGGGATGGCATATATATGTTCATATTTTAATCTTCAGAGTACATGCGTGCACACACACTTAAAGCTGCACTCAGCCCGACTGTTCTTCCGGCTGCCAGCTGCTTCATTACACGGAAGTTGATGTTTGACAAAGTCAAAAAACCGACGCTTCTCCTCATATTTACAAATCCAATTCATTGAATCAATATTGAACACGGCGGGTGCCGCTGAGAGCCCCGTTTACTGTAAACATCTCATTTCCTCTGGATTCGAGAGGCTGCGATTGCCGTGTCGCGTGCCGGCTCATCCTCGTGCCTCGGCTCTTTTCAACGGACCGTTTTTATTTTTGCCTTCTCTGCCAGGTGACTTTTATCCATCTAGACAAAGCAGATGTGCCGTCACAGATGAAACGGGGCGAGGCGACGGCTGGAGGTTGTGTGGGATGAATTCCGAGAGTCTGCGTTGCATCGTAAGAGCATCGGGTCAAGAAAAAGCTTTTCAGAACGCAGTTTTACTTAGTTCTCTCTCCGTAAACTGTCATAGAAATCCATCCAATTATATGCACAGTGCTCACTCAGAGTGATTTGATTGATCAAGGTCTCATTTTGTGTTGACAAAGTGGTTCCAACCTGATCTGGAACCTCCAAAGAGCCCCTTATTGACGCAGAAAAAAGCACAAATCTAAATATAGCTGTGAGGTAAACATTACAGTAGCCATGTCAGTAAGATGACTCTCTGTTGCAATGATATCAACTGTTGTCACCTTTGAGTGGGAGACAAAAACGCCAGGTAATGGTGGAGGAAGAGCGAGTGGGTGGCGTCCAACCTTTTGGCCTTCTGCTGTGAGATTTCTGATTAAGATCCTGACCCGAGCAATCTTTTTCTACACTCCCTTATATTCCACTTACCGCTCAGCTCTGTAATTACTTTCTATTTTCCTCTCACCTACAAATGGATATCATTAAGGTTGTTGTACTGTGGATATTCAGATGCCGGAGCTTAAGGTCAAATAACTATATCAACTATGAGAGTCACGGCTCGTGTTTCCATGATGCAATATCGATCCACCCAACGCAGAACAATAAATCTAAATGACAGGACACATCGAGAAGCATTCCAGTGGAAACATTTTAAAAACATATTTGTCTCCGATTCCATCTCTACAGCTCAGCTTTTTAAGTGATTATTGACCTTTCCCCGTGCCTCCTACTCCCAGATTTCCCTCCAAATGGGTTCTCTTGTGCCACGGTATCGCGGAACAAAAGCAGAGAACTGGTTAAGAAACGGAATAAAGATCCTCGAGCTCCCGTATCTGCAACTCACACCTCACACTTCTGGTAATTAATGAGTACCTGTAGCTCAATACTGCAGCCGGGGCGCAGAGGGGTGTAGAGAAACTCCACATTACAGGCACATTGATTTCTCCGAGGACGGAGAGGTCCATCCGCCCGGGCCACCGGGCCCGTTGTTGCCATAGCTACAGTACGGGTTCGGGAAAAGAGCCTTTAATTACTTGATTAGTCTTTGAAAGGGCAGTAATAACGGCGTGGCGCGGCGTCGTGAACACATGACTTACCTGCCAAGAACACTGGTGATATTCAAAGTCAGGCCGGATCACTACTAACCTCCGACTTGAGGCCATTGGCGTGCTGCCAGTTTTATTTGCCACGCGCGTCTGTCAGGTTGGCCATGTCATGCGTGTGTGGATGTTCACTGAACCAATTCACTACAGGGATGTAGAATTATGTGCGTTTTCATGAGGTATGTATGTTCAAAAACCTCTGAAATGGTGTAGTGAGTCTCCTCACATCACTACCCGGCCTGGTTGGCTCAGTGATTATTCTTCATGTGTAAAATCCCAAAGGAAAACCCT
This sequence comes from Menidia menidia, assembly GCA_907169785.1. NCBI lineage: Eukaryota > Metazoa > Chordata > Actinopteri > Atheriniformes > Atherinopsidae > Menidia > Menidia menidia. Next base: position 982,387 of record CAJRST010014446.1, read on the forward strand.
CATTTATGGATCTAAAATGCTGTCCTCTACAATATGGCTTTCAAGCAGTGTTGCTTAGTTCTTTTTTGGAGAGCTTTTGAAGTTTTCTTTTCTTTTTCGTGATCCCAATCAACAGCGTTTACGCGTTCAATCAACTCAAGTGTGTTTAAACCGATCCTCTTATGACACACATCATGTATTTCCAACTTTTTCCCAATCGAACGCGACGTGAAAATGTGCTTTAGCGGCTTTCACCGCGGATCAATGCAGTCTCCGCCTTGGAAAACAAATTCAAATCAGATTGAAGGTCCACCGAAAAAGCAAATAAACAAACCCATTTGACTTGTTGGCAGTAGAAGTGCAGACAAGTGGAGAATGGACCCAATTTACAGCAGCGTAATGAGGCAATTCAATGCTGTTCTCCGTTGAGATGTGGGAGCTTAAAGAAGGGACCAAAAGTCCAGCAAATTACCACTTCTGCATGAGTCTGTGTGCTGTTCCGCGTTTGAACCCTTTTAACTTCCAGATATCACAGAATGTGACAACACCATTGGCTTTATTCGGTCTGTGGCCAGTCCTGTGAGTGTGGGCCGAGTAGTTTTAAGGAACACAAACTCAAGTAAAGCGTAATGCGGCTGACATCTGCACGCCTCACATTCCTCAACCCATCTCCGAATTTGTCTGATGATCTACGGCTCATTTTCAGGTTTAATGCTGTCGCAAAAGGGCCACCAACAGGCCTTTGGCCTTCTAGAAGGCCCTGGTGTCTCCAACTTAAAATCTGATTGGTTAAAGCAACAGTGTACTCGACATGTATTTTCTGTTGGGGTGGGGGGCTGCAGAACGGACTGTGAAGGCCTCCTGGTAGACATCTTTGACTTTGACCCTGCCTAGCAATAAATGATAGCTGAAATGTGATTGGTTAAATGCTTTTATATGAAAATGCATGTCTGGAAGCAGCACAACCAGGGGAAAAGATATGAAAAGAAGCTGACAGACTATTTAGAGATATTTGATAAGCATCCGTGGACAAAATATAATTAACATCAGTCTGTGATTCCGATATTTTCTCAGGCCTGCAGAGAAGGCCTCGCAGGCCCTGACGGCCCACCACTGATTCTGTGGTTGCCGTAAACCGCTGCAGTGGTGCTCGTCGATGCGAGGTGGGGACAATGAATCCAGACGGGCTCATCAACTTTTACGACCACCGGTCTCTTCAGATTTTACGCAGTCCGTCACTGGGTCTGTCAGTGGATGAATAACAGAGAAAGCTCACTCCGTATGAGACCCTGATATAGTGGGAACAGGAGGTCAGGGCACCCGTGGAGATCCAAACTCCTCACTAACTGCTTTCTCATTGGGAGATTGTGGTATCTCAGAGCTTCGTCGTCCATAGGATCGTTTTTTGATGACGCGTCTCAACCAGGAAGTGTCAACTGCTGATGATCCCTCCAGAACCCGCCCCGACAAACTGTGAGAAAACGTCAACACGTCGGTTCAACTGAACGAACGCATCCCCGCTGAGCTTTTAGCAGCGAGGAGACAGCTGTAAAAAAAAATGAAAACCTGAAGTGGCTACAGCCCCACTGTAAATCACCATGCCTCCCAGTGCTCCCTCCTTCCCTCCCTCCCTCCCTCCATTGTGTCGGCCCCCCTTTTCGCTTTGCTACCCACGTGTCAGAACGGCTCACGTCCCCGGCAACGAAACATCTCTCCCCTGGCTGCTGCCTCTTCCTGTGAGCCTCACGCCGCTGTCTGTTTGGCTTCCTCCGACGCCGCGCATCGCCTTCTCCCCTCTCCCTCGCACTCTGTCGTCAACCATCAACCTCTCCCTCTCACACTCCCGCATCCATTTTTTTCCCTTTTTTTCCCCCTCTATTTATTTTTTATTTTTTGCCAAGAGCAGAGGAGAGCTTAAGTAAAGGGGATAGTGTTCTGTGTTAGGGAGCTAATCATGAAGCTTGTTTTCTTTTTAGTATTAGATGCATTGTATGAAAAAAGAAAAAAAACTGCAAAGTAATGATAATATCACCTGGAAAAAAAACAGGTAAGTAGGAGCCCTGTCACGTGATGAGAGGGAAACTTTTCCTTTTGTCTGGTCAGGACACTGAGCAGCCTCTGTGTGTCCGAGTTCCTCCCCCCCGCCTGCTCCCGCTCTCTCCCGGGAGATCACATGTTCCACACTGTCCTCTTTTGGACGTTCGGAAAACTGCACTCTGGGATCCGAGCACTGGGAGCCCACAGTGTGCTGGAAGGTGGTGTCTGGGGTGGGGGGGCGAGAAAAGAACAAGTCATAAACGGGCAAACAGAGCGAGACAGACATCTCTGATGTCTTCACCGTGAAGTCCCCCACAATGCTTTGTGTGGGCACAGATAATTCTCCCAAAATAAGACCCTTCCTTTCTCCTGAACAGGCATAGGGTATATATACAATGGGGGAAATAAGTATTTGACCCCTTGCTGATTTTGCAGGTTTGCCCACTTACAAAGAATGCATATTTTTCCTCATCAGATGGTTATCAATTTTTATTAATTCATATAATTAAATGTAATTTTCTGGAATTTTCTTTGGGATTCTGTCTTTCACTGTTAGAATGTACATATGATTAAAGTTATAGATCGTTGCATTCTTTGTAAGTGGGCAAACCTGCAAAATCAGCAAGGGGTCAAATACTTATTTCCCCCACTGTATATCTGTATAAGAAAAAAGGATTGTTTGTGTACAGTCAGCACAAAACAGATGGGTTCTTGTTGTGCACCGCTCTGTACGGAGCCTCACAGGTGAATGCGCCACATGCATTATGGGATATATAGCGCACCTGACGGGTTATTTTGATCGGTCCTTTTGTTTTTAGTTTTTTCAGCGTTAGGCATTTTCTGTTTCCCTCTTTCCGAGATAAATGCCGTCCCTTTTTTCGCTCCGCATTAATCAACGACTTTATTTTTATACTGTAAGTGTGCCCGTGCGCACACTTACAGGGTGAGAACCTGATCCACTGATTCATGTTCGCAGACAGCACGCGAAAATAACTCCACGGAATGACATAGTGTCACGTCGTTCACATACTGACTGCTACATCACGTTCAGAAGTGGGAAAAGAGGCTTCATTTGGGGGGGAGTGATGGTTTAGTCTCATCCTGACCTCTGGAGTCTTGCTTTGGATTCCCTTTCTGCTGCTTTGTGTTTCACACATAAACCTTTTTGGCTGAACTGAAGGTTTTTTTTTAATGTTTCAAACAAGATGGTTAGCATGAGGCGTTTGATCTGAGTCGGCGAGCTGACGCCGTGGTGATGCATCCCTGCATAATAGGAACAGATGCAGCTTTCTTCTTCATCCCCACACATGCCAAGTCTTCTGTGACGAGACTATTTCGCATGTTTTTCACCAGACCGAACCAGGAAAAGGTCAAACCCTGAATAGATCTACTCTCCGACATGCATTTTGTAGCAGACTTTAACAAATTGAAGTAGGAAAAAAATCCTCTTGTGTCCAACTGAGGATATTCATGGTCTTCATGAAGGTGGAATCTACCTAAAGATGCCAGGAATTAACTTTGTATTGTTTAAATCATTGTGTGCAGATAGCGTTTGAGTCATTTTAGCTAGCAATGTCAGACAGGGAATGGGACAGAGGCACTTTTCCATGTCTAAATGAACCATATGAGTTCAATTTTGATCAAACGTAACCGGTCAAGTCTGAACACACAGAAAAAAAAAATGTTGAAACCATATCAAAAAGACTGATGGGTGATTTTTCCGGTTCCAATTTTTACGGTGAACACAGCAGGAAATAATTATGTTTAATTATGATTCAGAATGTGTTTGCACAAATGAGCTGCATTAATTGTAGTGGATTAATGGCATATTCAGGTAGGATGTAACTGACTCACTATGAATGAAAACAGTTAAAGGCCTGAACGACTACTATTATTCCTTTAAATATCCTCTTTGTTACTGTCATCTTCCGGGTTGGAGTTGTGGAAGTCAGAGGTTTGCATGTAAACAGGAAAATGAAGAAAAACCAAGCAGAGATCAGTAGGGAAGCGGCACATTAAAATGACTTTAAAAGCAAAATGTTTCTCTAAATACTTCTCCCTCCACTCCTTAAGAACATCTAAGTCGGAGTTGATAGAAAGATTACATCGTCTAATTGGCCGGATGAGAAGCAAATCGTCATCTCAAAAACATCTGCTGTAAAAAATGCTGCGCGTGTAGTAAGGGTGCACCAGCGGGCCAAAAATAAACAAAAACTGTGAGCGGTCATTACATTGCTCAGCATGTTCCCTGTCCGCGTGCCCCTGGCTGGTAATAACCTTTAGCTAATTGCCATTTCTCCTGCATCTTAATATCAGTTCATAAAGCAATTCAGTGCTAATTAGAGAGAGAGAGAGAGGGGGTTGAGATGGTGTCCAATTAGGGCCCCGGCAGTCATCTCTAAAGAAGTCAGCTGACCTGATACGTCTTCACCTTGCTTGACCCCCTGCAGCTGCATGGTCAGGGCGGGAGCTTCATTGAAAAAAATGGACAGTGTTCCCATGCTGGGGGACGTTATCTGCCACTCAAATCGTGTCGGCCAAAAAGTCCGATTGTTAGCAAGAGGGTGAATAGGATACATGCACGAAACAGATGAATTTGGATCAATTCTAGCTTGAAAACCCTAAAAAAACAAACTGAAAATTATCTTAGACACTAAGCAAATCCATAATATTGAGTGAAAATGTGGATTTGAATAGATAACACATGTATATTGAGATTTTAATGCAGAAATTAAGTCTCTTTTTGTTCTTTTTCCCGACAGAGGGATCTTTTGGGGGCATGATTCATGCTCTCTTTCATCCGTGATGAAGGCCACAGTGATATTTTTCCACTTTTGATGGAGTTGGTTGGTCTTTTTTTTGTTTTTGATTTTTTTGTTTTGTTCCTACGACCTGAAATGATTCTGTCGATACTGGGTTAGGGTTAGGGTTAGCAATACTGGCTGCATTAGCTTCCTCAAAAGCAGCTAGTGGAGTTAGCATTCCTCCTGGTTTTCATTCATGCGGGTGAATTTTGTGACCTCACCACAGCATAGAAACAAGACCACATGTTTCAGATCAGGAGATACCTTATAGGACGACAGATGGGATGAAGGGTCACGTCTGGAATAGATAACATACTTTTGAATGCTTTGACTTATGCTCAAAATATTGTTTAGAATATTACACAGTTTTTTCTTTCTGTCAGCCAGAGCTGATGAGTCAGGGCACAGGTTTGTTTTGTAAAGAAAAAAGACACAGACAGACTATAACCCGTGGCTAAACATGACCCCGTGGAACAGAGAGAGAACAAAAAATCATCGGATTTCTTTTGCAATACCTGCAAGTCGCACAAGACTGGCCTGCCCCCGCGGGGTCATTTCCTTTTTTTTTCTTTTTTTTTTAAAGCGTAGACCCGGTGGGCGCAAAACAGGTCCTTTACAGACTGGAATCGGATTAGTGTCACGGGGCCAGGGTGTCATGTCCGTGGGTGTCAGCACAGGGGTTCCGTCTGTCACCGCCCCCACCGTGTCATTTCGGCCTGACGGAGAGTTGCCGATGTAATCTGCAGTCGTTCGGAGCTGGGAATGGAAACCAAAAGGCAGGGCTGAGGGGAAAAAAAAAGAAAGAAAAAGCCGGAGCGATTTGGTCGGCGCTCATATTTATCTACCTGGCGCTCTGAACTCAGCCGTCACAGGAAAAGCCCGGCCAAGACCGGAGATGAAAGAGCACTCGGCCGATTGGCTTAACGACGCATTAAAAGACGTGCGCTCCGCATCAGCATTCTGCTAAACTGCACGGGCCGGGGCCCCCCCACGCTCTCGATCCAAACCCCGGCCGAACGTTGTTTTTTTTTCTACGATCTAATCAGATCTGATGGATCATTTGAGCCCAACTCTGCATGAAACATTCATTATTACAGGCCGGAACACATGGTCAAAGCGTTTTTCCACATCAAACACCGGCGTTTAGAAGCCGGGGCGATGGACTAATGAGGTGGGCCCGCTGCACCGGTCTGCGATGAGGAGCGTAGGCCTACACGTGCATTCAAATGAAGCACGCACGGGGGTTGCCTCCGTCTTTCAAAAGTCCTTAACGGCGTTTCGTTTTACTCCCAAAAAAATCACAAGTCAAAGAAGTTGCGTACCAGAGATGTTCAGTAACAAAGTAGAACTACTTCAGTACTGTACTTAAGTACCAAAATGCAGTATCTGTACTTTATTGGAGTAGATATTTTTTCCCCTACATTTACTTTTACTCAACTACATATTTTTGATTATTTCAATACTTCTACTCCGATCGATTTTTCACGGGCTGAATCGATACTCGTTACTGATATGTAAACGTAATGATAGATAGCTCTGTCAGGGTTTGGGAAGCTGGCTCCTCATTGGGCGATTTGAACGATCAAGCATAGCCTATTAAAAAAAGCCTCCCGAAAGATTGTTAATTATAGCTTTCAAAAATTCCCCATCTAATCTGAAGAAACATATCAACGTAAATTAAAAAATACAATGACATATAAATTAGTAAATAAGCGCTAGTTAAGTTCTTCACTCAGGACGTAGCAGCTAACGTTAGCTAAAGCTAACCTAGCTGGCTAGCTGTATTATAACGTTAGATAAAGCTAACCTGGCCGTCTAGCTGTATGCTACATGCTAGCATAAAGGCTCAGCTCAGGATTCTGACTCTGGAATAATAAATAATAGTAGATGAAGTGCTGTTGATTGCTAATGCAGATGTAGTTTTCTGTTTTTGAAAACACCTGTATGGTCTTTCCAACGTTTGAAATAATATAAACAATATCTATCAAACTTTTGACTGCCTTTTTTTAATATACACAGTACTTGTACTTTTACTTATACTTTCGATACTTGAGTTCCGTACTTCCACTTAAGTATGGTGTTGAGTAAATTTTTTTACATAGTACTTGTACTTCTACTCCACTCCTCTACTCCAGTACTTTAAACATCTCTGTTGTGTACACGCATACGGTCTGCATTTGACATGTGTGTCGGAGCCTTAATTCTGCCTTTCAGCTACAGTATGCCCTTCCAAACAGCATATGGTGAAGAAAGCACGTCACATCTATTGACATATTAATGTATTCCGCCGCGTTTTTTATTATTCCGGCTAGCATTAGCATAATATCTGCTTGGCGGCAGTCCAGCCATCTCCGGTTTTATCCAAACTGATGGCAGCTTGGCTCGGCTCACTTTCGCATCCCTGACCGGGATCCTCAGTGGCCTCTGAAAAAAAAAAGAGAGGGGGCCCGGGGCCTGTCTGAGGCATGGGGGGGGGGGGATTAGCCGTGCGTGCACTCCCTCCATTTTGGAGATTTTTTTATCGTGGAGCTGCTACTCTGCCAATGTTAATTGCCCGAGCCCACGCAGGGTCAGGAAGGGCCACCTTTTCCATCGGGATGGATCTCTCCACTTCATCTAGACATAATATCACCTCCGGCCATGGTTTGCGTCAGCAGGTCTTGAGTTTAAATCCCCCTTAATTGCAAATCAGGCACTCCTGGCAGGATCGATAAAGACACAACAGTCCGGGCCATGCTTTGTCCGGCATTCCATTAAGGTCTCAACAGCCATGTGGATGACACCCATCCAACAGGTGCTCGGACCTGAAAGGGCCCCTTTCATCCTGCAGGCCTTTAAAAGTAAAATGGAAAGAATCGCCGACTTTCTCACGTCGAGAGAAAAAAAAAAATAAGGCAAAGATGAGCTGCGTCGTCAGTTTTTGAATCAGTTTTGGTCTAAATTGGTGCATCTTAGAAAAGAAGGTCCATTTCTAATGAGGTATTTTAAGCTTTCATGGCTGAACTGTTGAAAAACACCTGAAGGGACTCATTATAAGTGAGAAAAAAAACCCCACAATGCCCTGTTTCTATTTTGCTCTAACTACTCACCGCGGCCCTAAAACAGTGCAGCTGTGATCTGGCCTGCGAATCAAAACTCGGATTTCGTCAACAATTACCTGTTCAGACACAAAGCAACTTCTGGAATAATTCATTTGGGGGTCATATCTGTCAGAATCAGCTTTTGATGCCCACGGCTGAAAAACGCTTTTATGTTTTTTGACCACCTATCGTTGTAACTAAGTCCGGCTGCCATTTGGTGCACAGAGATGGTTTTCAAAGCTCTCCTGACTGAAAAGAGCTGCGTGTCAAAGCCAGAAACAGGGTCAATAACGGCGGTAAGAGATATAGTCCTCCTCGTGTTTGTCACCGTGAATGGCACAGCCGTTTAATCCGCCGACTGAGGGATCTTTATTACTTCCATTACGCTTTACGCTTGAGAAACTTCATCATTTCTGAAGTGTGGGTTGATGAGAAAACGCTCGAAAATACAACGGGGCGTTCCGATGGGAGAATGGCCGGGTGACGTCTATTCAAATTTTTTAATGTATTTATTTTTTCCCCCCTAGTATTGATCCACGGCCTGTGGTTCACCGTCTGAGGACCGGAGAGCACACGGGTTTCCATCAAGATGTCACCTGGGAGAGAAAGAGGCGTGATGTCTGTGTGGAAAGAGGCACAAACACACACCCACACACACACACACACACACACATCGAGGCTTGTCAGTCACTCGATCGGTCAATGTCCACTTGAGGGACTCAACTTCTGGCCTAGCAGACGTCTCAGAAGCCGCTCAGTGAGCCGTGAAGCAGAGCACCGGTCGGGTTCTACATCATCTCGTCAACCGAACGGAATTTACCGGGGTTTTGCCGATTCCTGAGACATCGGAATGCGGGTTTCTATTGGTAGAACGCCAGGAATTACGGCGTCTGACCCTCTGCGGGCACAACATGAAGGAAACCTTCCCCTCCAAGGAGCTGTCTGGACTCTGGTCTAGTCGGAAATCTCTCCAAATGGAGGAAGGAGTACATTTGTTTGGCAGAAAAAGGTTAAAAAAAAATCGACACCTCAAACTGGGGCCTCTTTAACTCATTGACTGCCAGAGTTTTTTGAGCATTTTGACTGATTTTCCAAGAGCCACAGAATAGTTTGTGCTAGGACTATGTAAACACCGAACACACCAAAAGAAAGAGTAGACTCTCTTCTTTCATCAGGAAAGAAAATTTGTTTCTACCTTATTCCGTTCTTCCCCGACTTGCGTCTCACCGGCGACATGTTCTCTCATATCGAACCGTTACCTTTTTCTTATTTCCCTACAGTCTATGCTCATCTCCCATCAAAAGTGGCACTGCCACCTAGAGGGTCAATTTGTTAGTACATACTCTGTCTAGAAGCCTGATATTTACGGACAAGCTTTAGCAGATCGTCCCCCAAGACACTCTCGTTGAAAAACATAAAAGACGTCTATAGACGTCTTTGGCAGCCAATGAGTTAAAAGCAAGCCACCTTAGCTGTGAGTGTTTAATAGCTTTTTAATGTCGGAGGTTGGCTCTGACATGGATGTAGTATATATTTTTAATCAGAAATCATTAGATTTGTGCGTACTTGCATAATATGGACATCCTGAGAGTATTTGTAGTTGTAATAGAGTACAAATGCACAGATGGAGGTGGTGCTGGGCTTAATGGTGGAGGGTTCTCGTATCTGCCCGTCTGAAACTGCACTCGCGGATGAAAAGGGAGAGGTTAAAACTCCATTAGCACCGAATAATGAAGAACTTTCCACTCGTTTCCCGCGCGACGCACTCCAGCCCCCTTCAACGGCGCACTCTCCGAAAAAACGTGCTAATTGCCGGTCTTTGTTATGCTTTCTAATTGGCCTCCACTAACAAGACGCCGCCGCCACTTTCCCCAGATGTCCGCGAGAAAACCCGTCACGAATAAAAGGCCCGGAGGTTAGCGCGCGTCCACTTCTACGCACGTTCCGTCAAAGAAAAAAGTAGCATGTCTGCGCTAATCGAGGTGCAGCCGGTCAAAAGCTAGCCTCCCCCTTGAGGTCCTGTGATGTCCCGATGTTGCCGCTGTTGGCTGAGAAACACTTTGAAGCAAACCCCGGCCCCCCCACGCGGGGATAAACGCGTTTCTTTCGAGAAGCGGAGAGAGCGAAGGCATTAATTATAAAGCAAAACACTGACGGCGCGGGAATAAGCGTTGTGGGCGTGGCTCGGAAAAGGCCCGCCAAAGGGGAAAAGGGGGAGAGGGAACTGTCTGTGTACTTTGTCGGAGGTCCATCTATAATGTACAAAGACAATTAAGTTTGAGGAGCGGCCGGGGCACACACACACACAGACGCACACACAGAGACCCAGACACACACACACACACACACACACACACTCGGCTGAGTGCTGAGGTGCAGATAAGAATGAATGCAAATACACAGCAAGAGTGACAGATTAACCTTGGACAAGGTTGAGCGTTAGCGCTGCTAGCAGGCAGAGAAGAAGAAAAAAAAAACACACAAACACACACTAGACTCCATTTAAACCCACATTGGTTTAAAAAAAACAAAAAAATGAGGTTCTGCAGACATGCACAGGAGCTCCAAAACCCCACACAGCTGCCCAGATGAGCTCAAATGATAATTGATTATTCATCCATCACAACGTCCAGCTTTGAAACCGTGGAGTGGGGGGGGGGGGGGGGGGGGGGTTTCGATGAAGCAAATTCCTCTTTGTCTAAACCCAACAGCCTGCTCATCATTCCCAGCATTCCGGACTCCCGCCATCCCAGTCCCAAATACCTCCAACGCTCCGTCGTGGAGGAATTTTTTTCTATTAATTGGCTCATTATTTTACAGATTGTCTCATTAGCATTAACCAGTTTTTTGCCAGGGTTTCCGAGTCAGCGTTTTTCCAGGCCGGACAGCGTATTTGCATTCGGTAATTACACCTCGTTGCCGTTTTATTATTTTTTTCTCTTTTAATTACTGGCGGGCAAAGTCTGCCGTTTTTCCCGAACGCCGAACGCCGACACGAGGGATTAAAACAGGAGACGGGGAAAACAACGCATGCATTATCCCGCTGTTATCAGTCAATGTTTACTAGTCACACTAGACCCGTCCTGATGGCTTGATAATCACCACTAAATATTCATCTCTGCCAGAAAGTGTTGCAGTGCCTTTTCTTAAAAAAAAGCTCGGTTTTGTCCCTGTGCTGTGAAGCTGCAGTTTATTGAAAAGGAGCAGCGCACAGAGCTGTTAACTGAAGAATTCTCGCTAAAAAAGACAGCCTCCCTTTAACCAATCCTGTGACAAATGGAGAAAATTCAACAAATGCCAACAAATATCTTGACACTAAATCGCTCGCCGCTGCCATTTTGGGCACTCCTTATAAACTTTACAGAGAAATATCAGAGCCTTTGGATAAATACTTTGTGTTTTTGAGCCCCTCGAGTCTCAGGTTGGCTTGCAATGCAATCAGTGTCAAAGGTTTTTTTTTTAGACACAATAATTAGAGGGTAGCTTTACTTAGGAGCCGTTTTTCTCCAAAAACCCACTGCTGATTTAGATCAAACACCCTGTTGCTGTCAAAACGAATGAACAATCCGCACAAATAGTCTTTCATTCAGAGTTTTCCCACAAGCCTGAGAAGTCGGAGTATTGATTTATTCATTCGTTTGTAGGGATGGGAACTTTTAGACGTGGTCTTAGGTGGAATTGACATAGAAGTTGGATGTGGATTCCACTTTTTGCTCAGTGGTGTTCTGCCAAATCACCAAGAGAAACATCTCAAACAAGGCACTGTGCATATATCAGTGGAGATGCAAACAATTAGAAGAAAAAAACAGAACAAACCGTTTAAATGCCTGTAGAGAATATGAGTTTTTCGGTGTGAAAAGGTTGGAATAATGCACGGTGATGCAACAGACTTAAACAAGGGGCTCGTTTAATGCTTTTTTTTTTGCCTAGGACACATTATTCTCTTGCGCAAACATCATTTACATTTCAAAATGCGACGTTTAACACAGCCCACCTTCCACATTCTGCCCTTCACGACGAGTTGCACTCTTTGCCATTACACACGGCACTGTTTATCTTCCTGGAAACGCGGCTGAAAAAAACACAAAAACAAGCAGAGAAAGAAAGGGAAAAAAAAAAATAGCAAACTAACACACACACTGTAGATGAATAATAACCCCCCCCCCCCTCCCCCACCCCTCTTTCCCCGTTCCCTTGACGTCACATGCAGGGATACGGTATCTAGGAGCAGGTAAAAATAGTGCAGCAGAGGTAGGATTGTGATGTGCCGAGCAGATGGAAGGAGAAAAAAATGGCGAATACCAATAAAGGATAGTAGATTAGATTTAGTTTTGGTGCCTCTTACTGTAAAATATTTTGTGGTGTTGCTCTGTGCTGAGTTGTGGAGGTTGCGTGTTGAAAACGAGGTGGGGGGGAAAAGTACCCGCTCCTGTTGGGTGACTTTATCATGAGCTGAGGAAGAGGAGGGGGGGGATTTTTTATTTTTTTATGAAGAGATAACAGGCTAGCAGACACTGAGGGAGAGTGGCAGGACACAGTGATTGTCTGGTAGCGCTGCACACTCATCGAATTCAGTGTCCGTCTGGCGACATGTTTCTGAAGGGGGCCTGTTGTGAATCGGTGCCGCATGGATCAAATTGAATCGAGCTGAATTGGAAATCTGGCGTCTTTGAATGCGTCGCACGGAAAAACAAAGTCTGAATTTGAGTAATGGCAATGTTTACACTGTATCCCACACAAATGCACCACTTTAAAGCACCGTGCGTCACAGTTGATAAAATAAAGTCTGACTTGACGATACATGAAAAGAAGTAATGTATATATATTATCCAGTTTTTCTTGGAAAAACGGCTCTTGTGGTTCCGTCATCATACATTTTATCTCCTGAATAAAGCAGAAAATGACATGTAGACTTCTATTTTTTACCAAGGGTGACAATTATAGTAATAATGTATCCCTCTAGCACAGAAAATAAAGCAGAAAAGTGTACCAGAGCAGGCTTTGAGCCTTTTTCATCATTATTTTTATTATTAAGATTTGTTCAGCTTCAGGATTCCAACCTTCATTATCAATTTTCACTGATGTCCCGATACTCTAACAGAGCACCTCCATCCTCTGGTGGCAGTCAGAGAAATTTAGTCACGAGTTTGTTATCCTGATTTGACACTTCTATGTTCTTAAAAGACCAAACAGACCCAGAAATCTATATCATTATTATTTTGAAATTGGGTATCAACCGTCCGTAAAGGCTAAAATGCTAAACAATGAACCGGTTGAGATGCTGATCACCTATTGGCCAAACTTTTCCACGTCACATGGCCCATTTGCTAAAACGGCTGGATGAAATCACTCTTAACCATCATAACAGTCGCCGGATTAGCAAATCGTAGCGACTTTTAAAAACACATCTGAGTGGGAGGAAACGCGGCTCATCCACCCAGCCCACCGTCTGGATCCTTAGAACCAATTAGAGAGCAGTTCTCTCTGAACATTGCTCAGATCACTTTGGATGAATTTGCCTTGAGAAGACACCAGTCTAATGGGCGGTAATGAAAGAAAACAGAGTTTTTTTTTTGTTTAGTTTTTTCCTCATCAGATCCAGAGTTACAATTATCTCCACTGCTGATGAGGAGATAAGCCTGCTGTACGTGATGTTAATGATCAAACAGAGTCAAGATACGGTAAAACATTTAAAAACGCACACATACACACACACATACATACATACAAATATGTGGCAAGAAAATAATGATCCAATCTGCCTGCTTACATTTAGCTGGGAGCATAATGCACAACAACATGCAGCCCACATGCTGCACCACCGACAAAACACGAAAGAACGGGCCAAACAAATAATTAATGAGATGATAGAGTGACTTCAGTTAGCGTCCAATCCGCGAAGTTTAATGACTGAAAATAGCGGCAAGTGGCTTTTGGAGGGTAGTTGCTAATGGCCAAACAAGATGGGAGAACAAATACACGTGGTAATTACGAAAAACTGCCTCTCCGAGAGGCTTGTTACGTCCCCGGGAGCTAATGGAATCGGAAAGTCGTGGCTGGCTTGATGCTTGTACGCACTGTCGGCCAATCCGTAGTGGCCCGGGCCAACATGGCTGACCACCATTTCTCTCCGCTGCAGGTTCGTTCAATTTACCGGAACGTAGAAGAAAAATACCAGCGCGCAGTTACAAGCACTGCAGGTTGGAGCTTGACAAGACGCAACTGGAGGAGTTTATATCTAATTTTGACCTTTCACCTCTCGCTCGCGGAGAGCAGCTGTGCGTTAACTCCGACCCGTTCGATTTCTTAGCTCGCCGAGATTTGCTGTATTAACAAACACAAATCAAACCCGGACCGACTGTCAACTGAACGAGTATAATAACACATTAATAGCACGATATTAACAGTAGACGCAGAAAAACAATTACATCGGGAAGCCACAAGCTGTGGGAGTCGGATAATTGGCAGAAGCTGTTTTTTTTTTGGGGTTAAAGAATGATACAATCAGCACCACGGACAGCTCCCGTAACGACTGGAAAGCAGATTCAGATCAGCACCATGGACAGAGACCCACGGAAAATGCTGCTGAACCCCCCGAACCGAGTCTGTTTTAAGAAGATCAACAGCCTATTGTGATTTCTTCAAGTCATAATTCAGATGAACAAGCTCCTTTTCTCAGTTTGAGCAAACATGTTAAAGCACAAATGGAAACTGGAAAATAGGAAACGGGAAAATGTCACTTCTATTTCCTTTGTCTTTCCTCAAAGGTGCTAATGGTGCTGCCAACTTAGCTGAATTCCCCTTAGGAAAAGGCCAAAAAATACCTGGTGGAGTTCGTTTGAGTCTGTAGAGGAGTCGGTTTTTCATTACTTGCTGAATTTGATTTCAAGTGATTTGTTTATGCCGGGTTCTTCTTTTTTTTTCCTTTAATAATCATCTGCTGCATTAGCACCTCTTCTCTATGCTCCTCTTTAAAATCCAGGTCTCTCCGTGCGTGTGTGTGTGTGTGTGTGTGTGTATGTGTGTGTGTGTGTGTGTGTGTTAGCATGGTGCATTTGCAAACTGTGTAGGTGTGTATAATTACATGACTCAGAGAGGTAGAGATACAGCTCCAGACAATATTATTCTCTTTTCCAAAGCTACTGTGTATCACCCCCCCCACACACACACACACACACACACACACACACACACACACACACCCCGACGGCTCCAGCTAGTGAAGGATAGAAGGAAAGGTTACGCCGGCAAAAGGAGGGCATTGAAATTCAAGACCACTTCACCTTAGCCAGGAGTGGTTGTCTGAAGATTAATGAGCTATTTGGGAAGAGTTCAGCTATTTCACATGCACCGGGTCCACATTAGCGAAATAATTAATTTTTACAACACCGGGGTGTTGTCACCCCTCGGTAGCGTGCCCCCTGCACCTGTGATAAGCAATCCCTAATTAAACAGAACACACAAAGCCTGAAAAAAAAAAAAAAGGAAAAGAAATTGACGTCGAAAAGTCCCGGGGGAGAAAACAAGCTCAAGGCAGCCCCGTCCTCCCTTTCATCACTGGACTCCTTTGCATGAGTTTTACATACTTCAAAATCAAGTAATTGGATGGGTATTGATTCCCGTGTCCACATCAAGGCTGTGGGAAAACTAACTGTGCTCCGGAATCCGAGTACAGGTGGAAGTGAAAGTGTCCACAAACTAATTCTAGCCACAATTCCCGTCTTGTGCTGTTAAAGGATATTAAAAAAAACACACCCAAGCAAAATGACAATATCTTTGGAGACTGAATTTGCGTGTGGCTCTGCTTTACCTGGCAACGTTGATAGTTTTTTCCACTTTGGGAGCGCGGGGGGGGATTGCGGAACGACCCACTTCAAATAGAGATGCGGGCTCAGAAGTGTAATTACACCCACTTGGAATATTAGTAGTGCTGAAAGTGGCAAAATATCTTATTAAGTTACCACGATCAAGGCCTACACTCCTCCGCTGATGTGAGATGGACGCTGGCCCTGGGCTGAGAGGCGGACGTTTCCGGAAGAAAAACTCCTAAAAACTTCCAAAGTTAGCAGAAAGTTCCGACCGGACTGGAACATTTGGGCGAGCAGAGGTTTTTGGAGACGTTAGCCGGAATTTTGGGCTATCGGATTTTATCCAAACTTCCCAGAATGTAAATAACACGTGATTGCAGGGGTCCAAATAGCAGGCAGGATGGTGTTCGAGGGTTCCCCACAAAAAAAATACAAGCCAGTTCTTAAGTTTGATAGAATTTGTTAGCTTATAGCTCTGAAATACAGCAGGACAGCTTGTGATGCTTAACCCTATAATGCCAAATGCATCATATTTGATACGTACGGTTTCTGAAATGTTTTGCGTAATTTCATAATTTAATGGTAAAAACTTTGCTCAAAATCCTAATTTACACAATTAGATACACCTGATAACAGGGGGCAGAAGACTACACAAAGAATAATCTTGACTAATCGCATAGTAATAAATTATTAATATCAAAAATGTATTTCTGTTTTTTCAAACAAAAAAGGAATTCAAACAAAAAATAAGTAATTTTCTGTTTTGTTTTATTCTTGGATCAGGCTTTAAATGGCTAGACCTCGTAATCGTTCGTCTGGTTTTGCTAACATCCTCTTTATGGCTGATGTGGGAAGTGGTTTCACCCACTGGGGATCGGCCTTCGACTCAGAGTTGTCTTGGGGTTTTTATTTTTTTTCCGTATGGAAACACGGGAAGCAATCCCAGACCGTTTTTTTTTTTTTTTTTCATGCCGCTGTGCACAAATCTGATCTGGCCGAATCGGCTCTGCCTTCCTCATGAATTTTTGTTTTGCTTCCCCCACGGGCGGGCGTCCTCGCATGAGCGGAGCGCTGCTTCTGAGCGTGTTTTCCGGTTTTCAAGAGGAGAGGTCACGCTTGGACCCGACACCGGGCCTTTAACCTCCTGACCCCTCGCCGGAATCGGTTCAAAAGTAGCAACCTGCCGGCGCCATCTGCCTAAAGAGCAAACGGAAAAGCAGCTTAGCAACTGTTCACCTGAAGGCACTTGTTGGTTTTTCTCCTGCGATTTAGATGCTAGTGTAACGGGTTTAATTTGTTATGATTCCACTTGTAATTATTTTTCATTTTTGGCTCATTGTATTATATATATTATATATAATATATAATATATCTCTTGGTGGTCGGTCACGATAAGTACAGTGTGCACAGCTACCTCGTCGCCATTATATGCGAGACGGGCACGAGGTGAGTTCTTCGCTGTTAGCCCAGTGATAAAGTACGGTGTTTTATAAGCAATTGTCAATTATATGAGCCCTAGCTGGATGTATTGATGACAAATGAAGTACTATGTACATTTTTTCTAATTGTTATAACACCGTGCTAAATCAATATGTTTGGAATTTAACAGCTAGCTTATTGCGAATGAATAATTAGCTTGATACTAATTGCTAATGCCGTTCCTCGTAGAGGTGCGGTTACCACTGTGAAGACCCCATACGTGACCAGTCCATATTCTGTTCCACGCAGATTAAAGGCTTCGTTCAACATATTCTGTCTCGTGGCCATCATTAAAAACACAACGCAGAGGTAAAATACGACGGTACAGAAGGAAAAGACGAGAACAGGGCCCCTTCTAGCTGGACCGAGCTGAACAAACACACGGCCAAGTTCAGCACGGTTACACCGACACGGGCAGAACTATCTGCCAAAAGGAGGAATTCGGGATAAAAAACGTTCAATTTTGATGGAACTCCGGAAAAAGAATTCTCCTTTTCCATCAAATGCAGCCAACTTAAACGTGTTAGCACACTCTCAAACAGCCTTCTCCACACCTTGGCTCTCAGGAGCAAAAAACAGACTCATTTACCTCCGTGAGAAATGAGTGGGCGCCATGCAAATGAGCTCCGACATGGACTAACGGACGGATGGACGGGAATCGGCTATTTTGGACACAAGTGCGAATTGTGCATTCGGCACATTATTCAGATCTTTGCGACCGAAAAAAACGAAGGGAAAAAAAAGGCACATTAGCTTCCATATGCATGCCTCCTCCCGGTTTGCTGACTGGGGTTTATGAATTGTAAACAAGGACCTGATGGCAAATGGTCCTCACGTGCGGCGAGGTGCGGCCGTATAATAATAAAGGAGCCACAATTATTTCCTAACCTTAAAATGCCATGTGCGGCGGTAGTGTAAATCGAGAGCAGAATTATTCATTTTTCTGCAGGATTTTTGGGCTTAATGGAACAATGCAGCGGCTGCCCTGCAGGGGGAAATATGTGGTAAAGAAGAATTCATTTGTGTGAATAATGTGCCACGGTGATTGTGTGATTTATGTTCCCACACATCAGATGCAAAAATGGGAAACGGCTGCAAAATGGGGAAAAAAAGCACAAAACAACTGTTAATCAAACTGTGGGTGACATTGAAAGCGCGCTGATCAACTATTCCCCGCTTTGCTGAGCGCTTTTGTCGGCACGTATTTGGTTTGTGTGCTTTTATTTGAAAAAGTAGCTCTTAAAACGAGAACTTTTACACCTACCTGAGACTCGGAGTGACCTTTATATCTGAGCCGTTTCCCTCTAAACTGATACAAAAACAGAGCTAGCAAACAATTTTTCACCTACACCTTCTTTTGCACTTAGTTAGCAAGCCCCCCCCCCCATTTTATGCATATTTAATAACGATGACAAATCATCAAGCTGTTTGCTTTATCCCACTTGTGGAGCCATGTGATTAAATATCTGGACTTTTTATTCATTCCCTTCATCTGAATGGATTTAAAAAAGCCATATATCACAAGATTTTGTGACCCACATTGAATTTCCTTGTTATATGAATTCTCTGAGGTTCTTAGCTGTTAGTTGCTTTCAATACTTATATATAGAAATAAGGTAAACATACATTTCTAGATGAAATACTGAATAATATCTGGCACAAACTTTCATATCTTATGACAGGTCTTTAGTTCAGCATTAAAATACCTTCTTTATTACAAGATGCAAATATATAGTGATACAAGGTCCAATTTAGATGCCTCAATGCCAAATAGTATTTAGAATTCAAATAAAACACATTGATTTGTCAGTTTGCAAACATGCGCTATTTAAAAACCATCTATTTCTCGCTATTATGCTCACAGGAGCACAGCTATCTCTTCTTTCTCAGTTGCCTGAAGGTGCATTAGTGTGTAAGAGCTTCATTAGCCGGCAACAAGTGTTGCTCATCAACATATTGGAGAAAATCTGGTAGGCGCTCACCTAACAGCTGGATTCTGCAAGGGGCTTGACTTACAGTGCAAAGCGAGTAACAAAACAGGTTTGCAGTTTTTTAAAAGACCGAACCTAGCATTGTGAGTTTGGAAATACATGCATGCACTGTGCATAAACCTGTGCTATTTCAACCCGGTCTCATTAATAATCCTGCAGAAAAAATAGTTAGCCTTTTAAAGGGAATAGTTTGGTTTATTTCAGTGGAGATATCAACAAAAATCACTAAGTTAAAAACTGAGCTGGAACTGGATCAGCAAACAACGAGCTTTGGGTGGAGTTCCAACTTTGTTTTTGTTTTTTGGCCATCTTGATGTTCTTCCAATCTAATGTGCAAAGCAGACCAAATACATAAAGCTAAAAACATAAAGCTAAAAGAAAAAGACTAATTGTTCTGCTGTGTTAACGTGAAGAAATTGTTGATGAGTGCATTAGAAACCTAATCTATCAAATCCGATCTCTGCACGGCAACGTTTGTAATAACCGTGAATGCGATCAATTTAAAGAGGGATTTTATATTTACAGGAATTTGGATCCAATCCGCATAACGCCACGCCTCAGTTCCCCCTTTCATCAGCAGCCCGGAGAGCTAAACAAGCTCCCCCCCTGACAGCTAGTCCCTCCAAGTTTGTCGCTTTACCGTCGCCGCTCCGCCTGATAGGTAACACGGTTAAAGCGGGCAGAAATAATGGGAGACAACACAGGCGGAGGCAGTGCCAGCACGCCCGCGGGGGCCCCCCCCACCCCCCTCCGCTCGTGGCCGGCCGTGCCCGGGCGACAGATGGATGCAGTCTCCGGACTGATTAATGCGCTCGCTGGCCCGTGCTTTCTGTGGAGTTTAGCGAGAAAAAAGAAAGGAAAAAAGGGAAAAAAAAACGGGGCCTGTTATTTGTTCCGTCTCCGAAACAGGTGTTCCACTTGTTTCGGTCCCCCCCTCGTTCCGCCGCCGTTTGTATATATATATATATATATATCTGACACGGACGTCGGCCAGATTTTTCCCCTAACGGAATACATAAGCGCATAAATTCATCGCGAAGCATAATGGAACAGGCGCGGTTAAGGTCGGGCTTGTTTATATCGGACTTGTTTATACCGCTACGCGAGAAACAAATGGCGTAAAGAAAAGGATTCCTCTTCTGATGGATGTTCCGACAAACAGACATTTCCTCACCGCGTCACGTTTGATGTGTAAACCGCAGCATGGATCCCGTTTTAGGACTCCGTTCTGATTTTTCTTTTCAGTTTTCCTCGCTAGCGTTTGCTCGGCGGAACGTTCCGGTGAGGCCCTCTATGGAGGCTCCGTGTCTGTGTAAACAAAATGAATGTGAGTTCTTAAAATTTCGCTGAAAAAGGCGCCTCGTGATGACAAAGCAAGCCAGGAAGAACGCTGGCGAAAGCCAAAATGACAGGGAGGCTTATCTGTCGCCAGCCATATTTCCTCTACTTCTCTCCGAAGATGGGCCTGGACATTGTGTGTTAGCCCTCCACCCTCATAAGCCTCATCTCCAACACACACACAAGCACACACACACAATGAGGCCGCAGATGGCCGCCCACCCTGAGCCATGGTTCTGCTCGAGGTTTCTGCCTGTTAAAAGGAAGTTTTTCCTTGCCTGTGTCGCCTAGTGCTTGCTCATGGTGGGAATTGTTGGATTTCTGTACTTAACTTCAGAGTAGGGTCTGACCTGCTCTGTTTGGAAAGCGCTGTGAGACAACTGTTGTCGTGATGAGGCACTATATAAATAAAATTGAATTGAATTGAATTAACTTTAATTTTGTAATGTCATTGTCTGAACGTGTGTTTGGACTGATTTTGTATTTTGCGATTTGGTGTTGTTTGGTCTTCCTGCCTCAGGACGACAGATGTAAACTAGCAACTAT
Source organism: Menidia menidia (assembly GCA_907169785.1). Taxonomy (NCBI): domain Eukaryota; kingdom Metazoa; phylum Chordata; class Actinopteri; order Atheriniformes; family Atherinopsidae; genus Menidia; species Menidia menidia. The sequence goes on from CAJRST010014446.1 coordinate 1,003,449, forward strand.
GCTACAATCTGGCTCATTTACAATCTGTATGAGATTGTTCATTCATGTGCACCGTCCTGATTAAAGAAATTAAATAAATATATACATACACTGTACGTCACAGTCAATTTATAAGATGCTAGCTCCTCGCTGACCCCCCTTTTCCACCAAAAAAAGACACCACGGAGTCGGGAAAACAGCTGTAGTTTTTGTTCTCCGGACACACATTCCCCGTTCCTCAAAGATCCCCGCGCCCCCCCCCCCCCCCCCCCCCCCCCTCGGATGAAAAATAGCGTTTTCAGCGCGGTGACATCTAATCTGTTTGGCGAGCTTTAATTTCCCCCGACGGCGCGAGCTGCGGTAGGCCACCGGCTCACATGCTTTTGTCATAGGACGGGGATGACACCGTAAGGGGGGGGACACACACACACTTACACACACACACACGCCGTCCTCATCCCCGAATCCATCTTCTTTTAACTTATTCCCATCACGTTGGGAGTTTTGGGGCCTTTCCTTTTTAGAATCCATACCGAGAGGCTGGGAATGTCTCTTAGAAGCGCTTTTTTTCATAGGACTCTAAAGGCTGTTGGTCATTTTTTATTATCTGTGAGGTTTGGCATCTTAAATAAAGATGTCTTATTCCTTAAAAAGCAGAATGGGTGTCATTATGAAGTGACAGGCCCAAATACTTTAGAGATTTCACTGGAAAAGTACCATTTATATGAAGACATTTAATACTTTTTGGTGGTGTTTAGACAGGGATATTAGTGAGTAAGGGTAAAAAAAACTATAATTCCCAGGAGTTTTGGGATTAATTCCATCATCTTTTAACCGAAAGTTTAAGTATCACAATCAGAATCAGAATCAGAAATACTTTAATAATCCCAGAGGGAAATTATTTTGTTAATGGCTCCATAAATAAAACAGCGGCATATACATATAGACATGTCTGTACATATATATATATATATATACAAAATTCCTCATATAATATAGATATATACATAAAAAACTATATGTATATACATAGGTCAAAATAAGTGGTGGATAATGTCAGTGATTTAGTTTGATATATAACTTGATATATAACATGTGGAACAGTTCTTTAATAACATTTAATGAGTTAATTTCATTACTGTTTGAGTAAAGATTTCATGAGAAATGGTTTAAATCAGAAGGAAATGAGCTCTCCCCGTTATGTTGTGGGGTCTGTGGTGTGCAGATGTGGACCCAACAACGACTAAAAACGGTCGGTGTGGGTTAAAAACTAGAAAGGCAGCCAAGCATTCTCGGGAAATGGGTTTTTTCCTTTGCCTCAATAAAGACAGAAACAAGATATTTTTTGCTCTGATCATTCTCCCATTACACGCCATGTCAGTGCGATGCTGTTTGCGAGGTCCGCACAACAATACCTGCTCGGAAATCCGCGTGAGGAGTATCAGACAGGTTAATAATTGTGTATCTGTCATTATGACGTTGATGTATGATAGGGAGCCTGCTGCACATTACCTTAGGGCTGGAAAAAAAATGAGGTCATTTCAGCGCTTCCACTCAAATCGAATTAACAGATAACTGCCTCCCATTAATAAAAGTTAAGCGTGAGACAGAATGAGGAATATTTCCCCTTCGCTAAAAAAGGAAACGCGACTTTTTGAGATTCTCCCGTTGAGTAACACCTTAAGGCAGCAATGGGGAGGTTAGAATTGTGAGTGTTGGCTTGTGCGGAACGAGACAAATAAGTGACAAAGAAGGATTTTTGAAAAAAAAAAGACCTCCTTTAGGTCTAGATTGACGACATATGACCGGAGAGGCGTTTAAATGAGTCCGATCCTTGGTTTCCAGCCCCCAAATTTCCCTGAAACTCCAAAGTTATTGACTTTGACGAGTGAAATCTACTGCCCAGGAACAAAAGTTCAAATGTCACGCACCCTTTAAGCTCCATTTCGGTTCCACGCAGCTTATTCTCACAGCCGCTGTGACAGGCTTTCGCCCAAAATCTCTCGCCGTTTAATTACCCTCGCGACCTGCGGAATATTAACCGAGCGGGCCGTGTGTTTTTTGATCATGCAAACATCTTCTTGATCCTATATATGGAGCGTGACCGACAAAAAGGGATGCAGCTGCCGGGGTCGGAAGCGCAGCTGTGAGCGAAAAAGGGAATCTATTCTGTTTTTATCGCCAAAAAAAAGGAATTTCTCAGACAAGTATTTTGACAGAGTTTGGTACTAATACATCAGTTTGCAGCTGACCTGCTGTCGCTGTATATTTTTCATTTTCAAAGCATACAATTGTTTTAAATGAAAAAAAAAAAACATATGATGTGATTTTTTTGGTTTATTCCAGTCTGTCAGGCAACTGGAAGAGACCAAAAAGGGAAAAAAAAGCTTCCAAAAGGCAACTTAAACCTTCTTTAAAAAGGGAACTCCTATCTTTTCAATTAAGTGAGTATATAATTGAGGACCACGGCTGTTTTGGCGCCCCTCAAATCTCTTCACTGACCCGTTTGGTCACAGAATAGAAAAAAGGTAAATTACACGAGGTGTAGCATTTGGCATGGAGGCAGCATTTAGTCTAAATTTCATTAAGATGGGGAATTAAGAAAAAGAGGGCAAAGTGGGTGGTGGGGTGTCATGTAATCTGAAGAAAAAAGGCTCTAATGGCAACTTTTAGAATTCTAAACTGCTTATAGAAAGACTTTCTGCTCCATTCTGCAATAAGAACTGCAAATTTCTTCATGTGTCCATTCCTTTAACACAGAAAAAAACTGTGTTTAACCAACAAGGTGAAAACAGATTCACAGATAAATATGTACACACTGTTAAACAACCTTGTTAGCAGCAGAAGATGCACCTTTAAGCAATAGTCTTCTTTAATAATGAAATATTAAATCTTGCTTACGGTACACACACACACATATAGACACACACACACATGCTCGCTACATGCAGCGGCGTAATGAATAATCACAAAGTCATAATTACCTTCTAACAACCTTTTTCTCACTACAGTGCATCTTTGTGATTGAAGTCCACCCACATTGAGTTAATTGCATTTATTCCCCGATGCCACGGAAATGCAATTAAAACGCAGGCTCTACACACAGTCCTGCAAAATCATCAATACGGCGCCCAATTAAAAACAGGCCCGGGCGTTTTTTTTTTTGCATCCGATGCTCAGCCTCAAATCTGCTCCTGGAAAAAAAAGAGAGTTGGAAGATCTGGTAAAGTAGTGCTTTGTGAGGGTTTAGCAGTTTTTCCAATTTTTCGGAGGAAAAAAATAACATTCAAATGGATGTAACGTGGCACAAAGTACAAAAAAACTTTTTTTTTTAACCAATATTTGTTTTATATCAAAGACAACATCAGTTTCTGGTGGAAAACACCAGCCGCTACCATTTAAAAGCTGCTGTTTAAATCTAAAATAATGCTAAAGTTCAAAAGTGTTCCATTTCTGAAGCTTTAACTCAATGTTGCAAAAGCCTAACGGGGTCGGGGGGGTATCATCTCAGCCCCTTCATTATTCCAGTAATATGGAAACATGCAAGCTGCTAACCAGAAGCTTTCAGAATGAGAATGGATGTATGCAAAAGCGTTAAATAAGTCAGAAATGCACATTCACGAGCACTTAAAAAGCTTCACCTTGACTTTTCTGTAATGAGCAATTGGCATTTTTACATCTATGAAAACCTTTTCATTCGCCTTTCTCTTTTTCCAAGCGCTTATTCCAGTGAATTTCAGTCTAAATCGGCTAAACTGAGAAATTTTAATCATCATTTTCTAAAATGTGTTTTCAGTCCACAGCTTTTTTTTTTTATCCCTCTTGAAAAAAAATCTCATTCAAAACTGGTTTAGCTTCTTTTAAAAAATATCAGCAGTTTCGGGTATCAAATTTTACACCGATGTGACATTTGAGGAGTCAGATTTTTATTCATAATGCGTGTGTGGAAATACCAGCAAAAATATTAAACTCTAAAATTTTTATAAACAACATTCCCTCAGCCCTGCTTGAACAAAAACTCTGAATTTCTGACCGTGGTGTCGCTTTTATGAGTTGAAAATGATGAGCCCCGCCAAATTGAATACAGATCTTTCATCATGCTAGCACCATGATTCCGTGAAGGGATCAAGATTGTCAGACTGTGTAAAATAATTCCTAACACACGGTTCTGGAGCGGGGACTTCCGGGTCGGACGAAGCCATTCACTGTTAATCAATGTTTACATAATGAAAAGCGCAAAATTCCGACTGAGATGGAGGCCCCATAAAGAATAACTCATTTCCCATAATGAAACACAATGTTTGTATTGATTACAGGGGCCTGCGTGTGTACGTGTGTGTGTGTGTGTGTGTGTGTGTGTGTGAGCAGGCAAAGAATGGTGCTGCGTGAGAGCATAGTGCGCTTGTGGACACCTTGCATGCAGAAGCAGAAAAACTCTTAATAATGCAGCTCCTTCCACATGTGCACGGGCAGGTTTTTGGGAGAAATGCTGATGATGCAATGTGCTGACCCAAATACGAAAAGAAAAAAAACCTGCTCCCGACTGGCTGTGCCAGCTGGGGCAATCTCCGTCTTTCTCTCTCTGCCTCCGCCTTCTTCGTAAAAAAAAAAAGGCTTGCCCCTCTTCTTCCTCAGACTGCATAAAAGAAGAGGCAGGCTTACCGGGCCTTTTGCTCTCTGTGACACGCGATCGCAGCCCCCGAGCCTGCTTTTTTTTGTCTCGTTCTTCCTGTGGTCTGCTCTGGAAATAAAAAAAAAAAAGAGAAAAAAAACGGCCATTGAGTGAGCGATCCGCCATTGACTTAGCCGGGAATATAAAAGAGGTGGAGCTCACTCAAAGTACCCGAGACGTAATAAAGGCTGACGAAACAGCCCGGGAGGAAAATTTGCGCGGAGAATGTATCACAGGCTAAATAAAAGCAGCTAACGGCAACTCCAGAAGTACAGTACAAGATGACCATCGCTCGGAGTAGACCGGCAGGTCCAGAACAGCCACTACACAAAATTCCGGCCTGTTTTCTTGACTCCAGCGAGAGGCCATGGCATCCCGTGGTATTTTAGAATTCATTTTAAAATCCTTTTATTTGCTTATAAGACAATAAATGGCCTAACTCCACCATACCTCTCTGATTTAGCTACTAAAAAATGACTGTCCCGCTAGGTCCCTTAGGTCAGCTGATCAGCTCCTTCTAAAAGCACCTAGAGCAAAGCGGAAGCTCAGAGGGGACCGAGCTCGGAAACTGTGGAATGCCCTCCCCCTTTTTATCAGACAGGCCCCTACACTCAGCTCTTTTAAAACCCTTTTAAAGACCCATTTTTACTCTCAGGCCTTTGAGTGAGACTTCGACTTTTAGTTTAGTAATTTCCCTCTCTTACTTGGTTTAGTTTATTTTGTTTTTTTGCTCTTACTGTTTTTAATCTTTGAGTTTGTCTTGTGTGGAGGTGATAATTGTGTTTTATGATTCGCTCAAATGGCCTGTACAGCGCTTTGATTTTAGCTTTGGCTGACTGAAAGCGCTTTATAAATAAAGTTGAGTTGAGTTGAGTTGAGTTGAGTTGAGTTGAGTTCCCAAGTCAGCGGGGTCTCCCTGGGGGCCTCCACCCGCTAGGATTCTTCCACTGGGAGGCATCCTAACCAGATTTGTATCCGTATTTCCCTCCGATTTGCTGAACTGGAACAGTGAATTTGAGCTCAACCATTGGACGACGTGAGTCAAACTTATCGATATGAGTCAGGGAGAAAAGAAAGCTCAGTTTAGTTCTAAAAGTAAAGCAGAAACCTCTAAAAAAAACTATTTAAAGTGGGAAAGATCTGCCTTAAAGGTCCCACACAGATAGGAATAACCTCACAGGCCATTCCCTAAATGCTAAGGGGTCCAGGCTTTGGCTCGATATGAGGATGGGAATAGAAAAGGAACGGCTAATGGTTCATCCACGGCCTCTCTTGAATGCGTTTTCATAATGAACAGCGGCTACGTCGCGTGGTTAAATAGCCAAAGTGATGTAACGGGGGACGCTCGAACCCGCCGCTGTCAGTTAATCAAAATTCAAAAATGTTCCGCAGGAGATAATTCAAAGTAACTACGCTGGTTCTGGAGCTTGCACCCTTTTTTGTGGGCTGGATCGGTTTGCTTTTTAGCGCGGAGGGGCTTATGCGTATAATTACAAAGACACAGTTATTTTCCGCATGACGGCCTTCCCCTGCCGTAATAGCTTCTGTTTTCAGACAGAAAAAGAAGCATGAATATCAGGTAAATTGGAATTTTCTCATTCACACTCTTTTTTTCTCCAAGCCAGCACCCCAAAAAAAAAACACTTTCTCTCTCTTTCTGCCCTCTTGCAGGTGATTGTACAACTCAAAAAAATGGGCCGAAGCTTAAAAAGGAGCCATTAACGGGATGGATGTGAAAGAGAGAGGTCGATCATTTTCCTCGTTAATCTTAACGCCCGGGCTCTGTGCACCAATCAGAGCCCTCCTCTTTGGCAGGTTGCTGGATTTTTCGGGACCGTCTCGGTCCCGTAAACAACTGGATTTTTAAAAAAAACGAACTATTTGAACATGCCGAGTGATTTATTTACACGTCAAATAGTCATAACACTAATTTGTTATGCTTTTTTTGTGTTTTCTTGTAGATCTCCAAAGGTGAATTCCAAAAAAAGATCAGTGACAAGAAGATCTCTTTCCTTGCCTGGCATTTCTCCCAGGAAAACGAGAGGGGGGGGGGGGGGTGGCGTTCATTAAGAGGTCGGGCTTTGCACTTATTATTCCTTTATCGACCTTGATGTGAAATTTGCATGGCGCTTTATTCTTTATTCAGCGGTAATCGATGTTAGCTCGCCTTTTGAGTTTTAAAAGCGCTGATTGACGATGATAAATGGAGCCCCGAGGTGCTGCCCAGTGGTGCAAAAAAAAAAAAAACCCGAGGTGACGGGCGACGGCGGGGAGAAAAATATCATTAAAAGCCGAGCAGGAACTGTAGAGATGTCCGAAAAGAAAAAAAGAAAAAAATCGAGGATCCAAAATCTGAGGAGGAAGAAGAAAAGCCTGGCACTCAGGTTGATGCGCAGACACCCAATCAGACAGCCCTTCATCCCTTAACCCCTCGCCAGAAGTAGAGTAGCGAGATGAGAGGAGAAAGAGGAAGGGGGAGGGGGGGGGATCAGCTTTAGAAGTGCTGAAACTGGATTTCTTTGTCCTTTTTTTTTGTTTTATTTTTTTCAAGAAGTGTAGAAAGAAGGAGAGGGAGGAGTCCTTTGGAGACGTAATCTTCTTAAAAAGGGAAGAGATGGGAGGTGAAAGAATGTGGGTTTTTTTGTTTTTTTTTCCCCCGGAGGATCACAACATTATGCCACGTGCCGCCCGATGAAATTTCCCCCTCCCTCTAATTCAGTTTCATGACTTGACTCGGATTGAAAATCGCGGAGGAATACGAAGGTCAGGTGCTGCGCTGTGTACATGCTCCATCTTCACAGCCATTAGCGCTTACTTATAAAGCCATTAATGTCCATTATCATAATTACCTTTTGCAAAACTCGCAAGAGCAGGGGCGACTGAGTGAAATCGGCAGAACTCGTGGCTCCGATCCGCCCCCCCCCCCTTCCCCAATTTTCCTTGTGGGCCATTAGTGTGCTTTTCCCCCACGTGGCCGTCATCCATTGTCTCCTGCTCTTTCACCTGACTGAGCTCTTCCTGTTCTTTAAAAACACAACCCGGACCCCCTCTCTCGCATATGTTTGCTTGCTTTAAAAAGGTGTGCCATTAATATACAAGTGCATGCCTTGAATTGTTAATGCCCAAGCCTCCCTCTCTACATTCCTTCCCCCACACGTGCACAGAGGCAGTGCACGTCGAAAAGGGCAGACTTGGGGCGTACGGTGGAGCTGGCAAGGATTCGGGCTCCCGTTCCATAGTACCGACTCAGCTCCCGAAGGGATTCGGATTCCTACGCAGCACATTTCCTCGGAAAAGTCCAACTTTCCAGGATCTAACGGTCCAACGGAACTCAAACTGCTTTTCCACCTCTGTCCTTTGACGGAGTTTTTTTTGAGCATTTTGACTGATTTTCCAAGAGCCACAGAATAGTTTGTGCTATGACTATGTAAACACCGAACACGCCAAAAGAAAGAGTAGACTCTCTTCTTTCATCAGGAAAAAAAAAAGTGTTTTTACCTTATTCCGTTCTTCCTCGACTTGCGTCTCACCGGCGCCATTTCTCGCATAGCGAACCATTGCGTTTTTCTTATTTGCCTACAATCTATGTTCATCTCCCATCAAAAGTTGCACTGCCACCTAGAGGGTCAATTTGTTACTACATACTCTGTCTAGAAGCCTGATATTTACGGACAAACTTTAGCAGATCGTCCCCCAAGCCACTCGCGTTGAAAAACATAAAAGACGTCTATAGACGTCTTTGGCAGTATACGGTTGGATTTGAATTGACGTCTATAGACGTCTTTGGCAGCCAATGAGTTAAAAGCGAGCGGAAGAAAAGGTTCGGCCCCCGGCACTATTTTTCTCCTTTCTCCCGCCAGTCTTTTTTGTACGCCGGGGGTCAGAGGTCGTCGACGGCCAACAATCCAATTTCACAGCGTCTGCCTCTGACAGACACCGCGTGATCTTGGGTGGAACCCCTTCAAATCCTCTCTGCATATCCCCGAGAACGCTCGGGAACTTAATCAAACTTTAATTAGCCCTCCGCTTTTCGCGATAAGTCGGCCAGTCCGGGCGGGGGGGGCACGCACGTAGGTGAGGCTAACCCCCGGGAAGAGGCGAGAAAAGCCGCCCGGACACAAATATTCAGCCGACGTCTCCAGTGGGGGAAAAAAAAGGGAACAAATCCAGCTTTGCTAAACCCGTTTCATTCCGGGAAGATAAAAGGAAGCACAAAGGTAAAATAATTATGATCTGAGAGGTGGATAACTGGCCTGTCAGCGGGGTACAAAGCACAGCACTGAGAACCTTATCGCCACAAAGTCTGCCTAAATAACATTCTGCGCCTTCGAAATAAGTTAAGGGGTTAACTTTATAGACTGTTTCTCAATATGTGACAGGCACGGAGGACTCGCAGGAAAAAAAAAAAAAAGAATCTGAGTGTGATATCGAGCAGCGGCAAGAATTGTGATACATGGGTATGTTTTTAGAGTCAAAAAGTAATAAAAGACAATTACGGCCTGAGACTCTTTGACCTGATGGAGAGAATCCATGCCAACCCAATCTTGTTGTCGCTGCTATGATCTTCTGAATTGAATGCCCCGTGAAATGAAATCAATGGACTTACTCACTCCAGAGCCACATCAATCTGCCGAGATTGCGCCGCACATGGATTTAGAGGCCTACTGTTCCCCCTTAAGATGACTCGGGTCAATAGCATTAATGTAGAAAGTTTCGGGACGGCCCCCGACAGGACGCGGTCCCCCCTTCAAGTGCGTGTTCGGCTGGAAGGTGTGGGAAGATAAAGGGATGGAGCTTCTTTAAAAGTCAGTAACGGGGAAGGACGACTCCACTGTTGGAGCCAAATAAGTGACTGTTTCCACAAAAGCAAACAAAAGGAAGAGAAAGCAAATAAAAACATCTTTAAAAGTCAATATGTTTTGGATTAGCCAAGCGCTAGTTAAGCAGAACTTGGCAAAAAAAAGACAATTTTCTTTTAATTTCAATCAAAATGCAAGGTAGAGTTTTATTCATTCTCCTGATCATTAAGTCTGGGGGGAGATTTTTATCATTTTCTGCCCTATAGAGGGCAAAAAAAATAAATAAACCCGCCCGGTTTTGGATCACTGACCCACATATCAGAGCTTTGCTAGCCCAATTTACCAAAAAGCAAAAAGAAAGAGGGCTGCATTACACAACCAGAGCTTAACAGCAAGCATATAGACATGTCTACGTATATATTTAC
>CAJRST010014446.1:1032259-1044348 GCA_907169785.1 Menidia menidia
ATCAGATGGTTATCAATTTTTATAAATTGATATGATGTGATTTTCTGGAATTTTCTTTGGGATTCTGTCTTTCACTGTTAAAATGTACATATGAGTAAAATAGTAGATCGTTGCATTCTTTGTAAGTGGGCACTGATCACTGATTTTTCAGCAAGGGGTCAAATACTTATTTCCCCCACTGTACATATAAACAGAAAATTCCAGAAAATTCCATTTCCTGTTTAAAATCAACTAAAATCAGGCAATTTGAGTCAGGAAAAAAGGAGAAAATGACCAGATTATGTTCATCCTAACATCCTCCCCTGTGTGGGGAGGGCAGAATTAGCTGTCTGATGTGAATAAACGTGGTCAAACGTAAGCCTCAGAACTATGGCGGCGCGTGTGTCTGAGCGCTATCTTCCTGTCAGTGGGGTCAGCGAGGTCAGCTTCCCATTCGCCTGCGGCATGTCATCCCTCTGTCCCCCCCCCACCCCCACCCCCACTTACCTGACCACATCCTCCTCGGACGTTTTCCTTTTTATTCGCATCTTTCGGAGACGTCTTTCCGATTGCAACGCGCTGTCAACAAAGACAAATTTCCAACGGAAAGCGCTTCATTCTGCGGAGTAGAAGAAAACCCCAAAAAGCCGGGAGAGTAAACAAAAACCGCACGAGCCAGAGCCGCCGACCGGTTCGAGGTCTTGACCCTTTCGGTTGAGGAAAGCCCCGGAGGTGTAAGCAGAGCGGCGGTTTCCATTAGACGGAGACAGCTGACGTCTTCGAGGAGGAAAGATCCGGAAGGCCGAAGTGAATAACGGCCGGGGCTTTTTTTTTTTTAATTTTTTTTTTTTTTTCAGGTGACTGCTGATGGGGCCTTGGGGGGAGTTTGGGGAGCTTGATGGGTCAAAGAGCAGATATAGAAGAGGGGAGGGTTGGGTAAATAGTTGAGGAAAGCAGGAGTTTGAGTTTGTGTTTCGGGATGGAAAAAAGAAATCAAGAAATCAAGACAAAAGAAAGGCCCGCGAAATCAAACCAGACAAAGCTCCGGCCAGATTCATTGGCAGATGTTTCAGGGTTTTTTTGTTTTTTTTTGCTCTCTTTGTTTTTGTTGCGTGCGGCGGGAGGCTTTGGCAACGGCATCCTGCAATTTTTTACTTTTTTTTTTTGCGGCAAAAAGCAACGCTTTTCCACTTTTCTGCTTTTCTGCTTTTCTGCTTATCTGCGGCAGGCAAAAAAAAAAAAAGGCGAAGCAATTTGCTTTGTTGTTGCTGACTGCAGCTTTAAATCTAACCCTAATTTGGGTAAAAGTGAATTTAAAAAAACTGAATAAAAGCCCAACCGGAGCCATGGCGTTTCAATTAGACTTTTTTTTTCACTAAAACAGGACCGATGTGCAGGCAGCAGAGTGTAAAATGTGAGCCGCAGGATAAACATCCTCTATATATTCCTGACCACTCCCTCTTCACATAATAACTTCCTTTTTGAGGATGAGAACAGAAAATCCAGCTGGGCAAGGACTGGTTAATCCACGAGTAAACTCCTGCTCCTTGGCACTGTGAGCAAACCACTGGAGACGTGAAATTTAAAGGCTGAACGACTCAGATTCTTACCTTATTATGTAATTATCAATATTCTTGCTTGTTATTTCAAATTCCCTGTCTTAAAACCAGAAAAAAAAAAGGCTGCCTGCATGTTAATATGTGCAACCGGAGTTGAAACGATGGCCTCGGGGAAACGGGTGAATATATTTATTTATTGATGCTCCCTTTTACCTCCGCTGATGGTTTTTCTTGGTGCCTCTGTGTGTGGCCGACGTGTCACGAAAAAGACTGACATTTCACACGCCTGTGCATCCGAGGGGAAGAAACGGATCGATGGCGGCGACCCGCCGACCTTTTTCTGGAGCGGCATCAGACCAAACTTTCCCCTCTCTTATCTCCTGATCCAGCGTTAACTCTGGTCCAACGCTTGCTGTGAGCCAAAGGGTCAGCGGACTGCGGCCTTTGCTCCCACGCCACGACTCATATTTAACTTTGAGCATTCGGCCTGGCGGTGGACTTTATTAACCGCTTATCGGGATATCGAAACCGACTTTCGGGGCCGGTTGGCGTTTGAATCTGGATTCTTCCACCTACTATTCAATATCGACATCGGATTTTTATGAAGTTCTATTATTAAACCTGATGGTTTTCGCGTGTTTAGGGGGATCTCAGAGGACTCAGGGGGGGAAAAAAATGGCGATTTGATTATCCTCATCTCCGTGATAATTAAGTCAATTTAAACTGCTAATGAATTGGCCTATAATCAAAACCTCAAGAAGTGGCTACTGAATGGACCTCGCGGTGAGATCACCGTCTCTGGAGATTTATCGTTTTTTATTCCGCGCCCCGAGCCAAAGGAGAGGATTGCCAAAAAAAAACAAAAGGCCGCGCCACAACGCACACACAACGCACACACAACGAACACACAACGGCACGTTCCAAACCGAGTCGTACGTTTCACATTTAAAATTCCTCTCGGCCGGTCTCAGAACTATTACATTCCGCTATCCGTATAGTAAACAGTCTTTATGCGAGCAATTTGTGTTGCAATTTTTAGTCCGCGGGGCCGTTTTATAATAAAAACGAAATGACGGTTGTCCCTCAGACGTACAACTACGCGCATTACATCCCGAAAAGGGGAGCGCACAACTTTGGCCCCGACCGGATAAAAAGTTCTCCCTAATGGAAGCGGTGCAAAGTGGGTTTTTTTGCACCACTTTGCGTCGGACCCATTATCCCCCCCCTGGCGGGGTTTTTTCCCCAGCCATAATAAAAGAGATGCCGTTTATTTGATCCGCTCTTTCCGGAAGCTAATTTTTTCCTATATTCATGCACAGAAATGAATGAATTCCCAACAGAAGTGGAAAAACAGTCTGCGACGGCTAACTTCAAGCTGCTCCGCACAGACTCTGTTGTTCTCGGAGAACATATTTTTTTCCGTCCTACACATTTTTTTCTCGTCTTTTCGTCCTTCTTTGATTTATTCACAGGGCCTGCTTTCTTCTTCCCCCTCGACTGCTGAATCGCCATGGACGCATACCTCCACTTCTCCTATTCAGCATATGGCTTTTCTCATCGTTAGGGGGCTGAAGCAAGGACACAATCCAGGTACAGGTGGGGTGTTACATCTTTGGTTAACATCCTTTAAATGTGACAACACAGCTGTCAGTCAAAACGACGGCGAGAAATTCTTCCTTTTCTTCTCAGTTTTCCTTTTCCGGATTGATCTCATTGCACACAGGGAGGCCATTTTGTCCAAAAACAGAGCTCAGTGTCCTTTTTTTTTTTCTTTTTTTTTTTTTCAGAGAAAAAGAAACTTTCCCAAAGTACCACGGAGAAAATGATTTAATCCAATCCACTGATTTTATCTCCATTTCTACGTGTGCTCGCTCTGTCACTCGTCACTGAAATGGGCCTTTTTTTTTTTTCTTCTTCTTCTTTTTGTTCCTCCAAGACCAATAACAGAAAATAGCCTTTAGAGGCCATATGAGATTGAGAGGGAACACCATTAGAGGCTGATAATTACACCATCCTCCAGCTCTTGTGCAGCATGTGGTCTTGGACAAGAGCTACTAAAAACCTTAAGAGGACCGCATGATGGAGAGATACAGTAAGTAAAACTCAAAAAGAGAAAAACTCCACAAAGATTTTTTTTTTTTTTCTAATTTGTTCAACTTTAGCATTCGGTCGAGTGCAGACGGGGCTCATTACGCAGTCATTACACCGTGTAGTGACGTGAGAGCCCAGGCAGGATAGAATTATCGTTGAGAGGCCGTAATTTTAGCCTAAACAAGGAGCCGGAATGAGCGCCGTAAAAGCTGCGACCGGGCTTCTTAAGAAAGTAATTGCTAGGAAAGAGAACACTCGTTTCTCCAGAGGGGTTCATTTCGACATCTTTACGCTGGAAACCGCTGGCCCCGAGGGACCCCGGCAAAGAAAAAACGAAGTTAAACACGTCTTTTGGAAATATCGGACCATTTTGTTAAAGTTACTTAACAGCCACAGGTAAAATGCATATGCCTTTTGTCAAGTTGGATAAGATTAGTCCCCAAAAAAAAGGAGATATTTATGATATAATGGACGTTTCTGTTGTATTTGTGAATTTTTAGATGGGTTAGCTAACAAAGTGCAACCTCTATGTGGGGGTAGACATGATTAGGGTTAGAAAAGATGGCTGTTTATGCTTTTGCCATATGCATGGATGCCATTTTGACCTTAACGTCCAGATGCTCTCACACTAATAGAGGATTCCAAATGCTTCAAAAATAATTAGCAGTTATAAACAAGCCAACAATGGGGAAGGCGGCCTCTCCGAATTGCTGTTTGCTGAAAAAAAATCGAGCCGTACGCCCGAATCCAACCGTCTTTTAAAGAAATGACGCACAGCTGCTCAGTTGGTCTGAGTTTTTTCAGTGTACACAGCTCCAAATTCTTCTGACGAGTCATTTTAGCTATCAAAAACCCCTTTGAATGCCTAAAAGAAATATCAATGTAGTATTTTCAGAAGCTTTTTAGAAGATGGTTCGGCTGACATGGTGTGCGGTTATTAAATGGTGGAAAATAACAAGCTTTTTTTCATCGTTCTGTATCACAACAGAGTTAATTCACTGGGAAAAGAAGCCGTGAAAAAGAGAAATAGGGAGAATTAGCTGCGTTGAACATAAAAAGATACTTACAGAAAATCTCTAGAGAGTTGGATTCATGTATGAAAATGTGAAAAAATCTCTCTCGGTTTCCCTCTTAGGTATAATATCTCGCTTTATCCGAGATCTCACTGCCTTTAGCGATCGAATAATACGCTCAAATATTCCGTCGATGGGCTTGAAACAGAGAAGAATTCAGCTCCCGGTAACTCTCCGTTTGCCGCAGCCCCCAGTTTTGATCGTTCAAACTTTTATTTCTGACAAATGTTGTTTTGTTCCCTCGCCTTGGCACGGCAGATGGCTCCCGACACTAAAAATACCCAGGAGCCCCCGACTGCCGGTGAGGAAGCGTGGAGAGCCAGACGCCCCGAATCGGAGCTGCGCCGCATTCGAAACGCTCCGCTGTGAACAAAACACGGCGCCGTGCGGTCGCAGGGTTCACCGCGAAATGACACAGAATGCACACGGAAACAGACATGCCCCTTTTTTTTTTTTATCTCCCCAAGCGCGGAACTCATCAGAATCTCCGTTTTAGAACTTTCCGCTATCTGATTTTCACTTTCTTGCCAAAACGAGTTTCGGTGAACCTATAATTGCCTTTTTTGTTTCTTGGTAACAACGCTTTGACCAATCGAAGAACAAGAGACCCGCTTTTGGCACAGATAATGAGTCAAGAGCTCCATTTCTGAAATAAATGGTGAAAATATGTCTTTAATTCATTGTCTGCCAAAGACGTCTATAGACGTCAATTCAAATACAACCGTTGACTGCCAAAGACGTCTATAGAAGTCTTTTATGTTTTTCAACGAGAGTGTCTTGGGGGACGCACTGCTAAAGCTTGTCCGTAAATATCAGGCTTCTAGACAGAGTATGTACTAACAAATTGACCCTTTTTTGATGGGAGATGAGCATAGATTGTAGGCAAATAAGAAAAAGGTAACGGTTCACTACGAAAGAACATGGCGCCGGTGAGACGCAAGTCGAGGAAGAACGGAATAAGGTAGAAACAATTTTTTTTTCCTGATGAAAGAAGAGAGTCTACTCTTTCTTTTGGTGTGTTCGGTGTCATAGCACAAACTATTCTGTGGCTCTTGAAAAATCAGTCAAAATGCTCAAAAAACTCTGGCGGTATGGGACTATGGGAAGAAATGGAGGTTGTTTTGATGGTCGTTGTCTGGTGTCTTACAGATCTCTGATTCCGCCGGCGGGCTCCCTCCCCGTACTCCCAGTTTGCGGAGGCATTAACCAGACCATTAATGTGACGGCAAGCCGCATCCGAAATGTAATTTGCAAGAAATTAATTTCTTCCCCTCCATCTGTACGTTTGCTCTCATCCTTAATTTGTTTTGGAGGAACAATTCTATTGGTCACCATCTGGGTGTTTGGGGAAAGAAAAAAAAAAAGGCAGGGGGGATGAGTTCATTTAACGTTAATAGCATATGCCATTGGCTCGGCGTAAAAATAAACACGACGAGGAGAGAAAATCAATAAAAATGACAGCGAAGCAACGCAGATGTCTCAATAAACATTTAAAAGAGAGGGGGGTAAAAGTGGAAGTTCCCCGTAATAACACAAACACCACTTCAAATCTGGAAGGGAAAAAAACGATCGCATCGGTTTTTAGGATCCTCGGTTTGGGGGTTGTAGAGAAAACTTTGGAATCGGTATTTCCCCGCGTCAGCATTAAAGTCGTCCCAGGAAACAACAGGAAGGGACTAACTTACGTTGTCCCAGGCCTCCAGCCTTTCTTATCCATCACCCCCCCCCCACACACACACACACACACACACACACATATTAGCATGCTCCTCAACCCTGTACAAACGTCTCCAGGAAGTGAGTGAAGGAGAAGCAGAATTAGGTAGGTAGATACAATATGTAGAGGGGGGTTGGGGGGGTTGTTCTCGTGCACCTGCGGTGTTTGATGAATGACGAGGATAATGAGTGATGATATGTGGGGGGGCCGGAGGGAGAACACCTGAGCGGGGTCTGTCGAACACACACACACGTGCGCAGCCCTTTGGCTCACACGTGGCCACCGTCTTGATAAGAGCGAGTAAAGTGTTGGGTGGACCCCGTCGCCGGTTTAGCCCCGTTAATCAATCCCAGTAACTCCACTACCAGTATGGACTCCCTACGTTTTGATTTTGTGCTTGCGGCTGCTTTGCTCGTGCTTAACACAGCTTCCAGATCACATGGTACAAGAACGGGGAAGCCAGGATATAAGTTTTGTATACCCAATTCTTTAGTTGGAAACCTGAGAACTGGGCTGGTCACACCCCTCAAAAGGACTGGACACGAATGAGTGCTTTTTGGCCGGTTATTTACTAACCCTAACCCTGACGTGAACAGGCCAGGTCCTAGTTAATGCAGGTAACCTTGGAATGTGGTAACAAAGTTTGTGTGTGTGTGTGTGTATGTGTGTGTTGACCTAATGACGTGTGTCTAAAGTAACAGGGAGAGAAAAAGAGAATACATGCTGAGAACTTAACACAAAAGTATAGTTCTAAAAGGAATAAGACAATCAGTCATTTACATAGATTATGTGATAGCATACAATGCTAAAGTGAGTAATTACAGCCAAATTCTAACAGTTTCCTGACACTTATATAAGAAAATTTCTAGATGGCGTTTACCTCCACGAAGCCTGAATTTTTGAGTGTATTACCAATTACCACAAGAAAAAGCCTAAAATGGTGGACTCAATGACAAAAGGGTACCTCTATTAAACAGTATATTAGTTCCATGTGCCTTAAGTTGTCTGAAATACCCCAAATACTAAAAAATATGGGCTTTCTGGAACATCTGGTGAAGAGGTAAACAAATAGGGCAAATTAAACACAAAGAAAATTGGAGACATTAAGCCTGACATTTCTTATTTGTGGGCTCTTTCTTCTCGTGGTCGTCCGGCGTGGTCGCGCGCGGCGAGCTCCGTGTTCAGCCTGAGCAAAGACGACCGGCCAGATGCCTTCCCATTTCACGCACAGAGGGGGAAAACATTAGCGTGCCTTTAAATGCTAAACGCTGACCAGAGAGCTCGCTGGAGTGCGAGTTATTCAAATGAGTGTCACATTATCCGACGAGGAGCAGAAAATACTGCGGCGTAAATGGCTTTTAAGAGCCGGCGAAATCTCAGGGGCCCGTCAGAAGAGATAGTCCCACGTAAACACTGCAGGGGCGAGAAGAGGATCTTCTCCAGCACACACATTTGTATTCGTTCGTAATTAGCAGACGCGCTAGCGATATTCGATATTTTACACCAATACGCGCATTTGAACAGGTTTTTTGTGTGTACAGGAGTTAACTCGAGGCAAAAAAATCCTTTCCCAATGCAAGTGGTGGCATATTTATCTTCAGATCAGAGTACCGCAGACCCCCCCAGTGGACAGGCCGTTGACCACCACGGCATGGCTCCATATCTTACAGGTTGCTCAACTCTGGTTTCTGATAAGCAAGACTTGCTGAGATGATAATGCTAATTTAGCAGCGGGGTTCAGACCGAGGCGCCAGTCCTCTTGAGGTCAGGTTGAGAGGTAAATTGACCAATCAGGTTGCCGTTCTGCTCGGTAAAGACGGCGTGCGTTGTGTGGAGTTTTCGTCCGGAGGTCCCCGTGAGCGGCCGACCTGGGGGGAAATTGCAGAGCGGCGCCGGAGTTGAGAAAAACGCAACGCCGAGCGTTTTCGAGCCACACTTTCCCGGTCAGCAGGGTGTGAGAGGGTATTTTTGGCCCGTGATAAAAAAATAAATAAATAAATAACAGGGGCCGCGCAGTCGTAAACATCCCCTCACCTCATCTGAAGCCAGAAAGAAAAACAAAGGTTACATGCTAGACTATATAGTCACATTCATGACTTAGAAGTAATGTGGCACAGAACAATTCTGAAGTTTGAAGTTTGACTTTTTCCCTTTTTTTGGACTGACTTTTGAGTTGATCTTAGATGCGATGGTCCATATCAACTACAACATCTGCTTGACTGACACCGGAATGGGCAGAAAAAGTAAAAAGACAACAAAAACATTTGAAAACCGATTTGTTTTTCATCTCTATTTTGAATTGTCGAAGAAATACACAACGGATTGATTAATATTACAAATAACGCTTGATTTAGGTAAAGACTTTCCTTTGTTTGACACAAAAACAGGTGTAAATTGAGGTTAATGCCACAGAAAAAAAAACTACTGACCACTAAATGCAACCCATTTAGTTTAAAAATTTTAACCATGTAACTTTGGGCTGAGTTTGTGTCATTTGGGCGAGAACTTTTCCGTCTGTTGTCGGGCAGAAGCCTCTGATGAGCTGTTGTGTACGACAAAAAAAGAACAAACCAGCTGAGTGTGTGATTGAGCTAACGCTCGGATAATAAAGCGCTCTGGAACTGGGCGGGCCGCGGTAGCGTCGCATCGAAAATGGCAGATGGGAGGCAATGGAGGGGGACGAAAAATGTTGATTTCACGGGGTTTTCATGCATTTAAAGCACACGCTTACTCCACCCCTGACCCCGACACCGCGCCGTCATTACAATCAGCATAACCCCACGTCTAATTAGACTCCGAGCCACGCGCTGGAGACAATTAATCCCAGTTAGCGAAAGGCATGTTTCATGTCATGTGGGCCCGAATAAAAAAAAGCACATGCAGGATGTGGAATCCGGTTCTGGGTTGTGCTCATTACCCGCTAGCCTCTGTACAGTCATGTTACATCAGGGTGTGTGTGTGTGTGCGAGTTTGCCTCGCATTTGCATTTTTTGATTGTATCCTCGGGAGAGAGAAAAACCCTTTGATATGGGTTTTTTTTAAATAATTTGCTGAGCACACACTAAACAACTCGTGATTAAGCAGCCTCCCGAAGCAGGAAGAGAGGCTAACGGAAAAAAAAAAAAACGGGCGCCTTTTTCTTTGTCTTTGTGTTTGCTGGTGCGTTCGTTGATTGTTATGGATACCGTTGCTTCATTTGCCCGAAAAAAAAGAAGAAAAAAAGAAGGAGAAGAAGTATTCAGTATTCATCCTCCGGGAAGTCTCTTTCACCTTCAGGTGATTGTGCTGAAAGCCACGTGCAGAAGGCCGATTGTACCTCTGGCAATTACCGTCCAATTATAGCCACAATCAGCATGTTGCAGTAATTACCCACATTTAATGTCAACATAGGGAGTGGGGAAGGAAAGTGGGGAGGAAGAGTGGTGGAGGGGTTAAACGCTGCGGTCAAAAAAAGCTAAATCAGGACCCGGCACATGAATTCGTAATCCTCCAAGAGGATCTGAATACAGACAACACAACTCCAAAACAAAAGTTTCTGCTCAATTTCTGCCAGGAGCACCAAGTTAATTTAGTGTGTTTTTTTCTAAATATTGATCTTTTTTCTGCTCCTTCGAAGGTTAGTAAGCTAAACTTTGCATTAGACTTTTGCACCAGAACGATAGATGATGAAATTTTACGATGACACTGTATGTTTAATCCTTAACAATCAGGGATCTCCAGCTCCTGTCCTCCAGAACTTGTATCTAAGAAACAGGAGACAAATGAAATCAAATGAAGACGGCGTGCTGCACAAAGAGAGTCAGTTGATTGTTCAAAACGAATAGCAAATGGAGGATTAGAGGCATTTAAAAGGAATGTGACAAACTGAAAATGAGAAAAAAGAACATGCTATCCCATCCTAAAGGGGATTTCATCAGTCCTTAAACATACATGTAGGTCTAATAAAGGTTAATCTGAGTTTCTGATAAAAATCCTTTCTGCACGAAAAGAGACAATGTAGGAAACCAAAATGTCAAACTTAAACATCAGTGTCCGTAGAGGGCTGGTTAAGTGTTGGGATGTGTGTTTATTTGCTGTTCCTGAAAAGCGTTGACGTTCATAGAATTGGGAAGGTTGATGAACACATAGTCTTTCTCATCTTTCCCTGTAATAATACTGCCTTGTGTCTGAGTCCAACTATCTGAATAGCATTCATAACTCACAACAACACGCACTCATTCAGCCTTTGTGTCAGTGGGGAATTATATGAATCAGTTGTCATGGCTCATTAGCTTAATAACAAAATCTAGGTGTCTTAAAACACAGACAGAAGGCAGTTTGGCTCAAAGTGAGATGAGCGAGATGAAAAAAAAACAAGCCGACCGAAGGCGGATTTAATGTTGAAAACTAAGGGCGGGAAGGGTCCTATAAAATTTGGGAAAAAAGGAGAGTTATGGAAAAAACGACTCCCTGTGAGAAGGTAAACATGTTTTTCTTCTTCATTCTTTTTGAGAATACAGATGTCAATAAGACAGTGAGAATCCTCATGCAGGAAATAAAGTCGGCTGGGGAATCCAGATGTCAGGGCTAGTGTTTGTCAGAAAAATCAAACGGTCGGCAACCACCCTCAAACATAGACTCACACCACACCGGTGCAACTTTAAACAAAGGGACTGACCTTTTGGTACCTCACCTGAAATTCATCATACGCGCAAAAATGCATACAAATAAAGAAAATGATACCAAATATCTAAAAAAAAAGCACAGTAAAAATGATCCAAATACTGCGCAGAGAGAGATCTGAGTTTAATCAAACTCTTCTTCTGGTGCCAAAGAAGTGGCGACCTAAAAGATGCCTGTTTAAAATAGCGTTTGGCAGACTGGAGTTGCGTTGTGTTGCTAGCGATCCGACATTTTTTTCGACACGCACGAGAAAGGTGAGAGATGACCTGCGAAAAACAAGCTTGTAGCCTCCTTCGCGAGCTGGAACTCAGTGCGTGGTTTCCAAAAGGACTGTGAAATAAAGGATTGAAAGCTGGTGGAATGAATTTGAATTTACAATGCGCGTTATTGGAATTGAAAGTATCATCGGTTTTGATTATGTAGAGTAAATCGTGTAGCTGCAAACTGGTAAAAGGGAGAAAAAACTGCAGGTTTTGATCCTCTTTAAAAGCATTAAAGGTCTTTACATGAGTGGGTTTGAGGAAATCCATTTGTGAGTTAGAACCTCTGATAATAATAGATACCTCTCCCAGGTGATCTATGCACCCGATAGATGCTTGTTCTTTGTCTCTATACAGTTCATTTCTATCTTCTCATCCTTTTAACCTGCACATAAGGCACAGAGGCAGAATAAAAAAAGGAAGACTGCGAAGAAGGTCCTCAATAATCAATAGCCAAGGTTCTTCCCTTCTTTTGGGGCCATTGTTTCATTCTCAGACGCATTAAAGGCCGAATTTGAACGGAGATTCGCCTAATTCTGGGAAAGTGGTGTTAAGAATAAAAGAAACTGAAATGATTAACAGTCGGGGGGGGGGGGGAGAACTGAACGTGTGCGGCTTCGGAGATCGCTTCATCTTGATTTGTCAGGTTAGAAGTCCAGGAATTCCCTGATTAAATTCAGCGGCGGCATGATGGTGACTAAGAGATTTTTATCATGATCGAGGAGCTGCGTCTGCCGGGAGGTGGTGG
>CAJRST010014446.1:1049247-1113010 GCA_907169785.1 Menidia menidia
AGATAGATAAAGTCAGATAGATGTTGGAGGCCATTTACTATGTGAAGTCTTCTGGTAATCGTTACTTCAGTATCAAAAACACAGCCCTCTATTTCTCCTGTCTTCATCTCTCCCACCAGGATGAATAATGAATAAATTCTTGGATCCTGATGCTACCGGGGTTGTCCTAAAGGCTAGGCATCCAGATCCATGTTTTTTGTGAAACAAACAGCTTTGTAAACGGGTAAGAACACAAAGGTTGGTACATTGGTTTCTTCTCCAAATTCAACCGGCTTTTCCTTCCATCTGTGAGGGCATTTGCCTCCCTCCATCTCAGAATTATAAGTCAATCGGGTGAAGTAATGTGAGGGAGAGCCGCAAACCGGTCCAGGTCACTGTAAACTCCACTCTATCTCCTCAGTCGTGTAAGTGGCAGGTGCCGTTCGGCGTGTCATCTCTGTAACTGCCGGTGATTTCCGTCAGTCAAGGTAATGTTGGAGCATATTGGACCGGAAAGTGGCTTGAAGGGAAAATCCATTTTGGCACGGAGGCGACATGGTTTCTGTGAGTGACATGTCAAATTATCCGCACCCCAGAATGTTGCTGTGATGAGTAGGAGATAAGCTGCGAGCTGATCGCAAAAATGGAAATGTAATATCATTTAACACGTTCCAAACAAAGGCTGCCCCAGTGTTCCTTGTGGAAAGAGAAGCGAGCAGGTTTTCCAACACAAACATCCACAAGTCCAACTTGTTCATGCTAGCAGATATGAGTAACTATGACTCAGAGAGAATATGTGAATGTCAATCATAGTTATGGCTCCCAAAGGGTTGAAATGTACCCAAAGTACATGACTTTCCAAATCCAACTGGTGAGTAAGATCGTTTCAGCCACACAATGTTCATAATATATATAAAGGGCAGCAAAAATGGTGTCCATGACTGTCCTGGTGAAGGTGTAAAAAGACTTATG
Source organism: Menidia menidia (assembly GCA_907169785.1). Taxonomy (NCBI): domain Eukaryota; kingdom Metazoa; phylum Chordata; class Actinopteri; order Atheriniformes; family Atherinopsidae; genus Menidia; species Menidia menidia. Next base: position 1,050,199 of record CAJRST010014446.1, read on the forward strand.
AAGTCCTAATTGAACAGCCGGAGCGAAGTTCTCAGTTCTGGACTGAATCCATCTTCAGAATCCAGGAATTCCAGCAAAAACCAACTTAAAATGCAAAATAAAATGAATTATTCTGGAAAGACTCCTGCCAGTATTTTTCACCTTACTATAGAAGCCCAACCACCAAGCTTACAGCTGAAACTTCATTCTCTGTCTTCAAGATTTCTCAAAAAACAAAACATAGGAACCAGTCTGGGTTGCTGTGCGTCATTGGAGCAATTCTTTTTTTTTTTAACTTCACAGCGAAGAGAAAGTTTATGCATAACCATGCATTAATGTTCTGTAACGTGTTAGCCGGCTAAATCTTCAACAATAATTCACCAATAAACTGCCTCTACTTCTGATAGATCTACCAATATTGTAGCTAATGTTGTGTTGCCAATTCTGACTCAATTATCCATACATATATCTACAATTTCCAGTGCTGAAAATAGTAAATAAATAAGCACTTTATTTTTTTTTTCCCCCCACATTAATGTGGCCAATTTTCATGAGTCATTTGTTCAAATCACGGAAAGCTATTTCAGAATCCAATTAGAGCCGCGGAGCCGAAAGATGACAAACAGGTAATGAAAAGAGAATGCAGCGAGGTTTTTAATGGCGGGAAATCTGAGGGTCATTTCATTTACAATCCCACATCCGCTGAAGTCCTTTACAATCCTTCACTCGGCATGTGAATAATGTCCATTGTTGTGCTCTCTTTATGGCGAGCTTGTAAATGAGGTGCAAAGTAAACCCAAAAGGGATATGATAGGAAAGAGGAAAAGATAAACACAGCTGAGCGATTATTTCCGAAATGTCTCAGAGCGTAAGCCAGCGGAATGTAAAATACAGAGGAGAGCGAAACGCACAGACGCTGCCAAGAGTGAATGGCGCTCTGATGATTATTCCGATGCTAACCCGAAAAAATGGCATGTTCTCCACCCGCACATTAAAGAGTGATACATTTGATGGGTTTTGCTTTCTGTTCTCTGGGAGACTAAAGTGGGCTGTGAAGCCTCTGGAAATGGCTCTCCGTCCTATCCGTGGCGTCACCCCGCTCTCCCCTCACTTCTCATCAAAAAAGCCTTTTCCGGGCCCCGCGTGCCGAAAAGTTGGACTAAATGGCAACTTCAATTCGCTCCCTTCCGCCGTTAGCGGCCGGCGCGCATTAAAGCTGCTATGGCGGCCAATCAGAAACGCTCCCCCCTCGCTGTCTTATTCTCCTCTCAAAGTGCACGGATATAAAAAGAGAACGGAGATGGAGGAGACAAACAAACAAGGTCTTTGGAAGTCAACGAAATGCAGGAACGTACAGTGGATCTCCGTTGACGCCATCCAAGGCCTGCTTCTCTGTTAGCATCTGAACGTTTTGGAAAGATACAAAGCACTTTTCAGGGGAAATAGAGAAGAGGAGGTCTTTGGGGTGGGGGGATTTGGGTTACTTTGAAAAAAAACTTTTTAAAAAAGCATATATGCTCTCTCAGGGGATTCACCTCACCAGGCAGGAGCTAAGATCGTATCTGGAAACACATCAGTGCCAAGCACTTTGACTAATACTGTATGCACAGATGCTCTTTTTGCACCTGAGCGCTCGATGCTTTCACATTTCAACTTCTAGCGTTTGCTACGTGCTACACCCAAACCCTCATAGGCCATAAAGACCTGGAATTTAAAAAAAAAGGAATGCCTCAGAGTTTTACAAACGATCCTGTTCTAGACCCTCACCGTGTAAATCAGAGGACCCAAACGCTGGATCCGCTCCGTCGTGTCTCAGCCACCCAGCTCCCCTCTTTCGGGGGGCTTTAATCGAAAGCCAGATGCCTTGTTGTGCCCAGATGTGGAGGCGTGGGTGGGAGTCTGTGATGTCGTCCTGCAAGACTCAAAGACAAACTGAGCAAAACTGGCTCACGCTGCACTCAGTATCACGTCGATGGTTAACGGGTTTGTTTATTCATCTGTCATTTGCTCTTCCTCTCCCTCTTATATAATGTTGCTCACTGTATTGTTTTTTTCTGATTTTTTTTCTTTTTTTTATTCTTAGTTACCTGTTTTTTTCCCCTCCGTCACCTCTGCAGAAGATGAAAAGCTTTAAAGGCTGTAATTTGATTCAAATGAAAGTGCTTGCCACATCTTACATACATCATTAAGTTTGAAAAGCTTGAGCCCAGTCTACAAAGAAAGAAGTCCTGATGTATATCATAGATGACCATTCGGCCCTGGAACCACAGGGACAGGATTTTAGGTCCCCGCTGCTCAAAGAAAACCTAATAAATGGAAAAATAAGAGTAATAAACTCCCATGAAGATTGAAGAAGAGACTAGACATGTCTTTGGTTTTCCAAAAAGATTTTTACAAGCTGCTTGAGACTCCTTAAATTAGTTTTTTTCTTTTGAGCTAATTGATTTGAACAAAGATTTTCAGGTTTTTTGTCCTTCCCTTGATAGAATGCTGTCTGCTCTTCTACCCCTTTTAAAAGCCCAGATTCCCTAGCAAAAACTGAAACTATAGCAACCAAAGACGGGGGGGAAAAAAGTACCTTTGAAGGCACCAGGAGAGGTTCTGGGGGGGGGAGCGTGGTCACATACGAGCTATCGCACTGCTTGGAGAGCGACTTACTGTTGTGTGAAATTCGACATTATGTCAGTTTTTGTGGTATCCCGGTTTTTTCAGTCTGACGCCCCAAAGGGGCGAACGAGTGAGCGGTGCGCAATGTTGTTTGCTGCAGATTAGCTGGCGCGAATGGGGGGAAAAGGGTTCACAACGGTGGTGGAGCTTATTTGAATGAGCGACGACGTGATTCGCAGAATACAAATAAGCCGCCGGTTGTGACTCGCAAACCGGCCTCGAGGATGGATTTTTTTTGTCCCCCCTTTCTTTTCTCCAATAGCCCCGATTTCCTCCATTAGCACCGACGTCTGTACTGCAGAGATTTATTCATGGGTGCGCATTATCACCTGCAAGCGGAGAGGCATTTAAAGTGACAGAGTCCTCTTTTAAGCTCTTTCTAGCGTTGTGTGCGCGACCTTTGACCTGAAATTTGCAGCGCTACACTGCTGACATTTACAGTGCATGTTTGTTTGCGCACTAATCGCACCTTACAACCTTGGAGATTTCACGTTGTAAAGGCAGAAGGCTGAAACTTATTCCTCCCCCCACACCCCTCGTCTCCAAATCTGCATCTATTTTTTTCCGATTCTGCCAATTTCAGACCTCGACTTGAGCTTTTAATCTCTCCTCAGCTCACAGAATGAGTCTCGGAAGGCAGTGAGTCATCGATTCGGGATAAAAGTCAGTTAACGGCTCAAAATCCGTGTTTAGAACCCGATTTGTAACGCTAAAAAAGTACAAACAAAGCCAGAAAAATCTGGGTGTTCTTGTGTACTTCACTGCCCGGGCCACCCCGGTTCAATCAGAATCAATCGGTCGCCCGTCGCTTGATGCATATTTCAAAGATTAAAGAATTAACGAGTCAAGTCGGTTGATGATTCCCCCATCAGTGGACTGTAACAGTCTATTTACTGGCGTGTCTAAGAGATGGATCAGACCAGTGGCACAGCTTGAAACCTGGATTATATCATGTCTCTAACACTAGCTTCCAGTCCATCAAAGAGCTGATCTTAAAAGCTGCAAAAGGCTCAATTCCAGATCTTCTGATGCATTATGAAACGTTTATACAACTCAAGTTGTCAGGACAACATTTGCTCGCCGTCCCCAGAGATCAAACTGAACACCGAGAGGCTGCTTTCAGTCTTTTAATGCACTACACAAGTGGAACAAGCTCAGATAAATGTAGGCCTGCGTCAGCTCCTCTTTCTTTCTTTCTTTTCTTCTAAATCGGGCCTTAAAACTTTCCTGTTCACTGCGGCGTTTAATTAATGGGTACAAGAAAAAAAAATGGAGAAGCCTGATTAATAACTGTCTCCGCACTTCACCTCTCACTTTCATCTGATGCTCCTGTGTAAAGCACTATGATTCATCTATTCACTGAATCGTGCGACATAAATTCATTTACCTTGCATTGCTTTTGGTAAATCAGGCTCTAAACTCGACCGAAAAATGTAGACGGCGGATATAGCGCGTACGGAAATAACAGATATTCGAGCTTAATAGAAATGCGAGTCGCCTCATAACAAATTCTTCCCTTTTTATTACCGGATTCAGTACTTTGTCGATTCGGGCCTATTAGTGTGCCTTACCCCCCCCCCCTCCGTTATCCCTCTCCATAAAAACAACAGTACCACTGAGGCGGGTGCTGAAATTGAATTGGATTTAAAAAAAACAATCACGGTCAGCACATTTTCCGCCCGTGTTCTATCACCTCCGCGCATTTAAATGCGGTGACGCGGAGCGTTGCGTCCCCCTTCGACGTTCAAAACCTGCTCAACATCTTGCCGGACTTTGCCCCCCCCAACCCCACTTCCTGTTAATGCAATTTAACTCGGAGTCTCCGGCATTAGATACCCAACTGCTGTTACTATGGTGACGCGCGCCGCAAACATCTTGCAGCAGCTTGTTTTTGCTTCATTACAGCCATGTTTAAAGTACCCACCACCCCCCACTACCCGCCAACCCTCCACCACCCAATCCTCTATTGCTTTTTATTTGTTTTCTTTTTTGAAGGAACCTTGGGTGGGAGATAAGCAGACCCTGGCTGCTTCAAAGGATGTCCTCCCCGGCAAGCAATTACCCTCCAGGATAAGCTCTTATTAGTCTCTTTACGAGAGATGCTGATTCCGGTTGCACCTCGCCGATGTTTGGGGCGCGCACTCCACTCATCATTGGGCTCCGCGATGAGTCGCTCACAGTTTTGTGTGATAGCGAAATTCATGGGCGGTTACCCTTTTTCTAGCTTTCGCTCCAGCAATCCCCAGGGAATTCGTAAAGCTCGGCCCATTGAGAGGTAATTGCCCGTGTCTATTTTAAGTGTCGCACGTGGTCAGCGCCATCGTTCAGTTTTAAGGAGGTCATTTCCAGAACCATTAGATTAGTTTTCTTTCTATTAAAGCAACAACCCCACAACACTCAATTGGAATAAATACAGTTCTGGCTGGAATCACTTCCTCGGTGTGGACTAAAGGAAAGAATCCTCACCAAGCCTCAAAGTGACACTCCCACAGGGGCCTGGACAACATCTGGCTAAATTTCATCTGCTTTTAGCCCCAGCAGTTTAGTCCCCATTCATGCCTCCTTTATGTAATCGCACAAACAGTTTCACGTATGTCCTGTGCAAAGCTGAGGTCTGTAATTGGTTGTCGATGCCAGAGAGCGACCCAGGATGGATTTCAGTGCCAAGCTTTTGTTGAAAAAGCGGCTGACTATCGAACTTCATTCTTCTACATTTCACGAGCCGACAAAGAGCTCGTTATATTATTGTGAGACAACCGCACTATCACTTTGTCTGGTTGTGTGCTGAAAGAGAGACCATGTAAGGTTTCATATCATTTAACCAATCCCTCCTCCAACACCTCTGAATGTAGAGAAATCTACATTAAAGGCTAAAATGAAACATTTGAAACTAATCTTTTTCAATCTTTAAAAAAACTGTAAAGTTTTGTTGACATCTAAGCAAAGCTCCTCTTACCAACCCTCCTTTTACTTTTGTAAATTGTGGAAAAGCATCTCAGTCTCCACTCATATTTAAACTCTTGAAGCATTTCCCGTCTTTCAATCTGCTCTAATAAAATCCAGATTGTTATCTTTACAGATTGAACATGAGAGCGGCTTAAGATCTGTCCTGGGACCTCAGCTATGAGGATTTCCAATGGAGGAGCAGAGCAAATTACCAGGTAGAGGAAGCAGAGTGTCAGACCGTTATCCCCGCACGGACTACAGCCATGTCGATAAAGTTATAGCCCGACGTAGTTCAATAAGCTGATTCCACTCTGTCTGTATGCTTTTACCAGGATGGTCGTTTTGTAAAATGAGACAGCCCAGCTGTACTCATCACCCGGTCCACATATAAACATCGATTGGCATCTTTCTGGTCTGGGAAAATCCAGTTTTCAGAATTTAATGGCGCTCAAAGTCACGCTTGTATTCTTTTAAATGTAAAAAATTTAAGAAATACATGTCTTTCGTTCAAATTACAAAGCTATACAACTTACCTAAACATAACAGGAAACTGAAGAAAAACAAGAAATAAGCTAGTAGGCAAAGGGGAAATTAATTTGCAAAAAGTTCTTAAAACCCTAGTGTATATGTTCAGAAATCTTAAAATCAAAGATATGCTTTAAACAAATTATGTGTCACTTTTGAATCTTTTATGAGTTTAGCTGTTTGTCTTAGCAGCTCATTTTTATCAAGCTTTTTACATCCCGCTGTATCCGTAATTGGATTTTTTCTTTTTTTTTGTTGTTGTTTGTTTGTTTTGTATTCAGCCAAGATGAGCCATTTATGACTCAGGAGACTGGATCATTTCCCAATTGTTTAACTAAGAATAAAAGGAACCAAGTGACTCCACTTAATGTGTCACAGGTCACTGGAGCAAACTAAATGTTTTTCACATTCTGATTAAAAACAAGAACGAAACCGCCGCTCGCTTCAAACCAAGCAGGACACATGCTAACGGGCTAACTGCACGCTTTACTTTTACGCCTTCAACGCTTTGGTGAAACTTCGATTAATGTGAAAAAAAACATGACACAACGTGTGCCAAAAAGCCAGCGATAGGCCGGCAGTGACGCTAGCCCAGAAGGTTCCAGCAGAGGACAACTTTCTGTTTCAGAAGGGTCAAATTATTGGAACGCTTCAAGCAAAACAAGGCACCAAAATGAATTTCGACTAAAACTGGGTTAAGGACCGATACACACTGTCTAATCGGGAGGGATGCCAGATCCGGTTCCAACTTGTCTCTCAAAAGAAATGACAAGAACCTCAATTGACGACAACAACAACATTTCACACTAACAGGTTAGTTTGTAGTCGAGTTACAGGGGATATACTCGGTAAAACAGAGACACTCAGGTTAGAAAAAAAAGCTTCAGTTTACAAAGAAGCCTAAAGACTCCAGAACACTGAAAAAAGTCACATGTGTTCTGATGAGTGATAAGCGACAGGTTGAGTGTCAACAGAACATCCCAGAGGGACTCCACGAGCTGTGAGCTGATCGAAAACCTTTCAGAAACGATGGAGACGACTTTATGCACCAGTCACTTTGTAAATTCTGGGATAAAAATAAAGTCTGATGACGCTGCATGCATTTCTTTGGTTAAATTTATAGGTACGTCCAACTGAGAATTCCAATGTGTTATCCCTTTTTTTTTTTTTTTTTTTAGGTCAGGCTGAGTTTAATGTCTCCTCCTTGATCATGTTACTTTCTCTGTCTGATCAGGTGCCTGTTAAAGAAGCTCTTATGGACTTGTCTGGATCCAGATTGCTGTGTTTAACAGCTCTTAGCGTCACTGTTTTCCTGCCTTTCAAACAGAAGACGGCATTTTACCAGAAAGATTAAAAACTTTTTAAAACGCTACTGCGATCAAATAGCATGTTTGCAGCCTTTAGAATCTAAAGAGCCAGGTAGAGAATCTAATCTGGATATATAAAGCAGTCTTTTTGAGACAGATGCGCCCCACTCTAGATCTATAAAAAAAAAAAAATTATGCCAGAGGTCACAGGACGGGTACTTGGATCCAAAAGTTCTTTCCTTTTTTTCGTATTTACAGTGGATGCGCCGAGTAAAACCCCCGTTCAGCTTAAAGCTGATACATTTGCGGCAACAGACGGGTTTGCCTTGGTTTTTTCTGTGCGTCTGGATGGAGGAGAGATGACACGCGGCTTTGTGGCGCGAGTCGGGCGTAGTGGAGGACGCATTCAGACACGTCGACTTTCAATCAACACTTGAGGTTGTTTTTCTGTATCGCCTTGATGTACAGACACCTGCTTCAAGGACACACTGTATACATACTTCAGCGTACTCCGACTGTCGGTTCTCTATCTCTGCCACGGAGCTCTGCCGAGATTACAGTGCTCAGCAGCCTCGCGCGTTTGACAGGTAATCAGAGGCGTTGTCGTTTTCCCCCCAAAAAAATTCATCTTTTCGTCTTGACGGTTGCTAGCTTTATGCTAAGGGGCGGGGGCTTTGAAACGGGAGAACTCGGCCCGAGCGAGTCTCTTTTCATTTCCCTTTCAATCAGGAAAATGGCAAGTATCAGCTACCTTTAACCTTACCCGTGTAGTCCCGGACTTTACAACCCCCCCCTTCCTCAGCAGATGGTGAGACATCTGTCCAATTCGACACGGAAACACTGACACGAGGTTGGGGTCGTTTGATTGGTTTTCTACCGGCGCTGAGAAAAAATCCGCCCCCTCTCCCTCGTTCCCGCTCCGTCTCGCTGAAGTATTTGCCGGTGATTCATCCCTGCAGTGAGGACCCGGGGGCCCTTTTTTTTTTTTTTTTTTTTTTTTTCTTGGCGGTTCTTTCGCTGGAGATGCACAATCAAAGTATCGGCGAGAAACAATTACCATGCCTTGTGTGTAGGTGAATGGCTGCAAATGAAAAGCTCATTGTCAGCTTTGTACGCCAGCTGTGGCACGGGAAAGAAGAAAAAAAAAAAAAAGAAAGAAAGACATTTTAAAGGCGGAGGAGGATGAGGAGGTGGATACAGAGGAGTGCATCTGCTCTCATTCCGCACTCCCTGGGTAGCACCAACCTTTTTCCTTAAGGCCAGCCTATTGAAATCAGTAGCATCACACTGCCAAGGTGGAAATGGACTTGGCCCATACTCTGCAAGCCTCTTCCTACTGTCTACTGACCCAACAGGAGCCACTGAACGACGGCACGCTTTCTCGTCAACGTCTAACCGGTGCAAGATCTCGACAGCGGGCAGGAAAGGAGGTCACGTCTTCAAAAGCCGTCCCGTTCCTCCGCATCATCTTCTCCGTCCATCTCCCGCTTCCATTTCCTCACCCACCTCCCTGTTTATTATTCCCTTCCATCACCGTAATACCAGTCATTTGCGTGATGTGCCGCTTGAAACCTGTAATTTGCAGGAAGTCTGCCCCGTTCTGTCAGCGACTAGAAAATTATTTCTCCTCAGCGCAGGATTTTGATGAAGGCAACAGTATGCAGAAGAGGGCTTACCGGGTATACGCGGAAGCCACTGTGAGGTGCTGGTGCTCACCGAAGCCCCGCACAGAAACCCGAATGAGAGGAACGGATATCCTTCATTGAAATCGTTGCCTTCAGGCCAAAGCTGCCAAAGAAACAGACCTGGATTTATTATTTGCTTCTGGCTTGTCAAATATCTTGACATTTGCTCAAATGGGTTCCCCACAGAGAACCTCTGCCTGTCTGAATCCGGGTCTGAAGAGAAGCAAACGCTAGCCAATTTAGTTCATTCAGCATCATTCAACAAAGAGGCAATTCAAAGAGATGAGTGAAAATCTATCGGCCACGCAGACTAAAGTGTGTTTCAGTTTAACTCAGACCTGCTCTGGGTGGCTTTAGGTGACTGAAATGTTCGGAATTTACAAGAAATTGCCCTGGAACAGTGGACACTTTTAAAAACCAAAGGCGGTATCTTAAAAATCAGTTGTTTGAAAGGACAAATCCCTTTTTCTGATGCACGGTGACAGGACCCGAAGAGTCCAGAACCACATGGAGCTAATGGACCCTTTATGTAGATCTACCAATACGCTATTAACAGTACTCAAATCTAAAATGGAGGACAAGCTCTTCAAAAATCCCTTTGAGTCATTAATGCATTCGTCTCTTAAATATCCTTGAGATGAAAGAAGGCTGAGTTTGTAACTAAAGAGCAGAAGAGAATAGCCCAGCAGGTTGTTCGGATAACAGAAAGAGCAATACTGTGAGTAATAAAAACTAAAAGGACCAAATTAGCATCTCTTTTTGACAAATGGAGCCGGTTCAGAGGTGCTTTAAAACTTTATTTCACATCAAAGAGGTTTGTTCAGTGGTTTTCAGTAAAGAAAAATGAAAAAAAGAGGAAAATGTGCACTATTCTTCTTTCTTTGTGGATCTTTTTCTTATGACTTTATAGTCTTTGCTACTAAATGAATCGCTAATTTGTTGTGGATTAATGTTGACAGACTGGTCGAATACAGGATTTAACCCCGTTTAAATGCCCGCCGGGGGTCGGACGGCCCCTCCAGAAAGGATCCTGATCCCGCCAGATGTGCTGCATCCCTCTGTACTGGTACAAACAGAATACAGAACACACAGAAACTGGGCCGTAAGAGCAGGAATGAAGCTGTTTGGTGGCTGAATGACAGAGTTTTGTATCGGCTCCATTCCATTTCAAACGTGACAATTACGAGGAGGAGTTTGTTGCATCAGGTTCATGTCAGACATATCAGTCATAACTGAATCCCACCTGTGCTTATGCTCCACTGTTAAATCAGTGTTATTAGAGGTTGTGAGAAGATGGAGAAAATCAGCACGCTGCTGCTAGCATGCTGCTTGAAATGTAACACGGGATTCCAAACCGCTAAGACTATTGTGTTGAGGTCAAGGAGCATTTTTTGACATGAAAGGAAGGCGGTACTCTTCCAGCTGGGCTCCATTTTGCCACTTCAAGCAGCAGAATCAGCCTCATAGAGACGGATGATCTCATCCTGTTTCACTTGTGCCGGGGAAAATCCACGGAGAGAAGGCTTCCGGGAGCCCTCAGCTGCGCCGGTTTTTCACCGGCTCAGCTTGAGCGGGACTCCAGCATGCAAGCCACGCAGGCCGGGGCCCCCCACGAAAAAGACGAGGAAGCGCGAGGAGGCCTGTGGAGAACTGTCAAGAGGAATAATTGGAACATCTTGAGACGTGACATCTCCTTCTCCTTAATACATCAGCGCCCCTTGATGTGTGCCACTGTTCCTCCGTTTCCTAGACTCAGCACTCCCCGCTTTAATCGTGTTCCTTCCCGATCTGGCCTACTGTACCATGACCGGTTTTTCGCTGTCTGCGCGGGGCGTTCGCTGACACAAACACACACAGCTGTTTGACTTGTATTACACGTTCGCGAATTGATTAGTTTGGCAAATTTCACAGCCAAAAGCCCCCCGGAAAAAAAAATAAATAAAAAGATGACAGCGTATTCCTCCCTGGTCCACAGATGGACAAAAAGCCTCGGCAGACGTCGGGATGGGAGATGATGGTGTCAGTCCTGCGTGGCTTTCAGACGCTCTCAAAACTTTTTGTGCGCAAAACTGAACAAACATGGCCAGATTTTAAGAGCTGCTGTGACTGTAGTCCCTGTAAATGAAGATCCTATGAAGGGGCTCGTTATAATTGTTATTGAAACAATAACAAAACTCTTTTTGCAATCAACTCAGTGCAATATTCATTGATGTTTCTTTTGTAATAACTCTGTGCAATAATATGTATATATATGCTCTTACCCTGTATATATCTAGTTCTTAGATATAGAAACTATATTTATTAAGTAGGAATAAGGTCTTAGCTCTGTCACACTGGTAGCCAAGTAATCGACATTTCGTTGTCAAGATTCAGCTTGTGTTTTTGTGTTTTGACAATAAAGGAAGTCTAAGTCTAAGTCATACTCATATTTCTCATATTTCTCTCTCTCTGTGGAGCTTTAATCAGGGTTTCGACCAATTGGGGCCCTCGTTCGTGCTCATAAACACAACCCGCTTTCAGGAGCAGGTGTTTTCTTTAAAGAAAATGATTTGCTTTAAAGAAAAAAATTATTATTTTCCTTTCTGAATATATGCCATGCTTTCAGGACATATTCTATATTCTCATTCCTGTGTGTTTTAACAACTTAATAACAAACCCTATCCTACTATCTTGTTTTTTTTCAAATTCAAACACATTTACAAACTCTAATTTATTCAAAAGAATGGTATTTTCTAAAGTCAGATCCCGCCATGGGATCAAAGCTGGTTGGTTCTCCGGGAACGTGACCAAATTAAACGGGGGGGGAAAAAATCTGCCTCGGACAAACGTGTCACAAATTCGTCCACTCCTGGCTCACCTTTCCCGCCTTTTGTCTTTTGTCACATCGCCTCCACGCCGCTCTGCTGTGTAGATGACGCGTGTAGATCACACTTGCCTGAAAAACAAATCAACATCACAAACCTAACAATCTTTCATTTTTTTACGTTAGCCAGTCCTGAAGGGTAAAGGAGGTGGAATAGAGACGTTCAAAGTTCCCCTCGGGGGAATTCTCTCTGGTTCTATCACTTCTGTTGACAACGACGTGTTCGCTCTTTTTTCCTTTTTCTTTTCCCCACCAGGCAAGGTCACCTGCTTGATTTGCATTTGGCGGAATTGTTTCTTAGGAGAACATTCTGTTTTGTATTAATGTGCATGTACATGCCACTTTTTTTTACATTTTTTTCCCCCCTTGACATGCTCTGAATATTCAGCACCGTCCACGGATAGAGTCAATAAATTAATTCGGATTTACATGAAAATGGATAAGGAACGGGTTACGCCAAGTAAATGTGTTGACTCAGATATTACAAATCCACACGCAGGTGTCCTTGAGGAAGCTCCGAGGAACTTTTCCGAGTGTTTGTGTTTGTCTGCGCGCATGCACGCGCACGTGCACACTCACAGGCAGATGCACAACATGTCAAAAGGGAAAAACAAGCGAAAGCTGCCACGGAAACAGCAACGCTGTAGGAACGCGTGGAGAAAGGATTCCTTCAAGAGTCGAAGCAAAAGTTGGGCGAAACAATCCCGCATTTCCACCTCAATTTCCCCCTCTCGAAGGTTCTGGTTTCATCGCATACGTGGGTCTTCCCTGTGGAAGAATCGAGGTTCTCTACAGCATCTTTTCCATTCTTATGCTTCCATGTGTTAAAGAAATCAATCGAACAATCAGATCTGCCGTTTCCATCAATAGCCCTTCTTAAATATTAACACAAAAGCTTAATTAAAGCACAGATTGCCTTTTTTAGGGCTTGTTGAGTATTTACACTCAAATATGTTCTTCAGTAACATTTTTAGGATGATGAAACTCTCTTTTTGTCGCAGTTCTGGTGCTTTTCCTGCCTGTACGACCTGATTAGAAGCTAACCTCAGCAAAAAGCTGGATGATAAGTGTAAACCTGTATAATTCGTAATATTTCCTGCTTTCCTGTGTTCTTTTTTATATTTTCCTCCACCCAGAAAGGAAATCTGTATGATGTGATCACATATGTGACTGCAGTTTTTAATCAAATGGATAATCTGTGTTGATAGTTTATACTAAATAGCCTTTACGCTGGTTATGATAAAGAAATCAGCTATTGGGATAAATTCAGAGCTAATTATAGGAGGTTTTGTGTGTTGTGTTGAACTGATTTCGTATCTCCAACCTCTATAGTGGGTGTTTAGGTGGTCTTTGTTTGTGAAAGGAGGAGACAAAAAGATTATTAACTTTAAACAGTAAAAACCTGCAACAGACAGGAGTCAAAGTGCAGCTTGAAACAATCCATAAGCTCATTATCTTTGGAGTGTCGGTGGGAATGGGAAAATCAGAAGGATTAGCTTCAGATTCACACCTGGTGAAAACGTCTGACACTAATGCGCGACGGATATTTATTTTCTGAGCCACGGAGTCCATTTCAGCTCAAGAGATATTCTTGTTTTAAGATTAACTCCGTTAACCCTCTTTTTTTTTTTTTTTTTGTCAAATTGCTTTTTTTTCTCAATCAGCTTTTTTTTTTTCTTCCAAAAGCCGAAACATAACATCTGTTCATCAGGCAAAAATAGCTTCTGGAAAAACAAATGTGTGAACAACAAAACACACCGAGTGCTTCAAGATATCGAAACAAAATACAAGAAGCCTGCTGCTTTCGCCCCAAAGTTTACTTTGTGTCCATTTACTGAGTCGTAAAACTTCTCGGGCACCTGAATAAGGCGACACTCGAAGCAATTAAAGTTTTGTCCACTGAACTTCACACTCAGAGGCTAAATTATAATGTATGTTCATTCAATTCACACCTCGCTGGACGGTGTTGTGCTCAGTCATCAATGAAGACATTAGGGGGTCCTCAGAAGTGTTAGTCATCCACAAAAAAAAGCTCTTCTCTGGATGTTTAATGCTTGTTTTTCCGATATGAGAAGAAAGAAAAACAAAGCTAAGCAAATGACATAATTAAGAATTGAAATTGAAATAAAGAAGAGGTAGAAGAAGCCAAAAATCTGTTACATCCTTCTGGATAGGGGCCGCTGCATGTTAATCACAACCTCTGCCCGGTGTTGGTTTAAATGCAAACACGTGTTCCATTTAGTCCGACAGTCACGAGATAACATGGCGAGGCGCACATATACACGAGACCCCGACTCGGTGTCTGGAATGCCTAATGAGGTCAGTAGAGTGGGAAAAAAAAAAAATTCATGGATTTGCGTGCCCAGGGTGCAGTTGCATTATTTTCCGCACGTACCCCCTTTTCGCCTTTTGTTTGGCCGGGAAAAAACAGACATGGTAGGGGCCTCCGGACTTTTATTTGGAAGACAAGCACACGCCAAAAGAACGGCGATCAGGACGGATTTCCCCCAAATTTGGGTCCAAACAGGTCCAGACAGGAGCGGCGTCCATCTGAAGGTGAGTCGTTCTTTTCCATAAACCCGTATCTGAACACCGTTATGGGTCCAGTTAAACTATTCTGATGGGAGCACTCATGAAGCTTGTGATGGTTATTCACTCTGACGCTGTGTCAGAGCTGATTAAATTCCATTACAAAATTTGCAAGGCTTTATGCTTTATTAGCGTGCATAATAAGTAAATAAGAAGAAACTTTGATAATACTTTCCAAGTATATCCAAACGGGGGAAAAGACATTTAACACTGTACAGTGACTCCATTTGAAAATATAACCCAGAGTAAAAAGCTATTATTTCCTGTTCTTTAGATAAGTAAATACTCTCTGAAAATTAATCCATTTTGAATTGGAATTTTCTTTTTAAAAACAGACTAATGTACTTCTCTAAATGTATGACAGGAGCTGTTGAGCGTCGGCCCACAGGTTGACGAGAACAAACACGGCATGAAGACTCTTCCCTCATTCGGATTCACATCGAAGGCCAAGGGCAAATGGAAATTTGGCTTAGTGGAGCGGATCGGCTGCAACATAACCCTGGCAGGGAACTTTGGTCTCCTCTTTAATTAATGGGTGCCGGTTTTTTGGAATATAAATATGCAACTAAGCAGACAAGCTGTGCAGTGAGGTGAAAAAGTGAGACGCCCCAACATGCATACATTTGACTGTCTATTAAATGGGAATTTTCATTCATCCCGCGCACCATGTCGGGATTCTCCACCAAGTCGCAGTTTATTAGCCGCGTGATGATTTCGGCCTTGATCTGTCGGAGCGTAATTCATTTATGGATGTCTTATAGGAACTCAAATGAGCCGTCTCCAGGTCCTGCCCTCTGTAATTACCGTCACTCTGTCCGACCAGCTTCCAATACTCAAACGAAACCAAGATTCACCACGTAAAACTTTAGTGACCCCTCTGAACCAGAAGAAAAAGTCTTGGGGGTTATAGACGATGGTAGAAAATATCCTTTTAAAGTATAATTTTGAATCTTGGACATGGTATCCGCATCAAAATGAGCTACTTTGCATCAGACTACCATGCTCAAGATTTAGTTTAAGTAGTAGAAAATAAGAATCTCCAGACAGCCATAAGTGTTACCTTCTTTGAAGAACAAGTGCCAATCCATTTAAAGATATTTCCACTCAGATTTCTGCACACCTGAGATCTAGATTAATTTTATGCGCCATGATTTAACAAATGCTGCACGGTTGGGTTTAGCAAATGCTATTTTTACCACCAAAATATGTTTTTCTTGCGTCTATTTCGGTAGTTTTGAGACGTTTTGTCTCCCTAAAAAGGCTTTAAATCACTTTTGCTTCCTTCCGCACTTAGTTTCATCAACATTCTTGACAAGCTAGCATTTTCCTGTGTTCGGAAAAGATGTCTGTTTGTGTTAAAACGCTCTCTAACTACGTCAACAACACATCAACGACACATTAAGCTCCTTTTTAGGCTCCAGATTTGGCTGCTCATCTCCAGTAAAACAACAAGCTCTTGTGTTTAAACTTCTTATGTGAGATTATTCTAATATCATCGGTGGGTGTTTTGCCTCTCCTTGCAGATTTGGTCTCTGAATGTTAAAAGAGGAACAAAAGAGGAAAAGAGGGTTTAAACATATCAAGCAGCACATTTACTTTGAGTATTTATGGGAAATGATGACTTCTCCCTCAGATCTCTGTCCCCAGACAGAGCATGACGGGGGTGCGTTAAAAAGGCAAAGAAATGTAATCTCCTGCAAGCTGCTGATGACTCTTCCACTCCTGTTTGGTCAGCAGAAATCAAAATGAAGGCCCCGAGTCTAATGTGTCAAAATGAGGCTGAATTATGGATAATCAGTACCAAAGGCTTTTAATGGGCCCCGGCCGGGGCCAAATGAAAGTGATCACTTTTCGCCAGGAGACTTTAACGACTGTACGATGCACCGCCGGTGGTCTTTAAAGGCAGCTTAGATTCTAATGGAGGTGTCGAATGGTGTGGAGCTATTCATGGTGCCCTGCTTCTTCATACAACAGGATCCCCGTTCTTCATAGGTTTTTGTACATGTGTCAGTATTCCTCACGCAGAGGTAAGTAGCATTCATTTCTGAACTGTAAACACAAAAAGTTAAATACGCTTTGATTTCTCTGTTCTTCTAAATAGATTTATTTTTGGTTTTTGTATTACTTGGTCCTCCATTTCAGTGCTAATAGGCTAACTTTAGTCGCTTGTTTTAGCTTTAGCGTTGGTTCAGTATTTCAACCTTTCATCCTTTTTGTTGCCACATTTCTTTTCTCATTAGTTTTTTTCCATTTCGCGGTACCTTTTGTAGCTCATTATGTCAGGATATTTTTTTCTCTCGACAACTGAAGCTTCAGTTTCAGAGCATGACTCCACTTCACCAAGTAGCTAGCTAAAAGGGCCAGTCCTTTTTATTATTACCGCCCACCCAGGACCCATCCTAACTAAAAATGCTTGCAAACCAGCAGACATCCTCTTATTTCCATCGAGGCCTTTTTTTTAAAAAGTACTCAGGGTGCATCCTCTTACTAGTGCCCTTATTTGCTCTGAATATGAAGGCTACTTCAATGATGGTGTGCTTTTACACTATCTCTCCAACTCAAACGGCGATGGCTGAAAGATATTACTGCCAGAGGAGCGGATACGGAAAGACATTAGCAAGAAATGCACCAGGTCACAAGCTAAAAATCCTCTTGAATTCGGAGAAGGGGCCACACAGCCCCCGTTGTCCTTCAAAACTCCCACCTTACCTCCCAAGGCAATTTTACACCTCCCCGGATGCCGGTAAACAGAACTGACAGCGCTGATGAACTTATTTCAGAACACTCAAAGGCCCGGGAAGGACAATTTCATACCACACCACCGCCTCCTTATTGGTTTTAGACGCAGCTAATATGCAGCAGCAGCAAGAAGCGCATCTAATAATAATAAGGGAGCCTAAAAATACACAGGTAAAGTCTCGCGCCGGTAACCGCGGGGACCCGCGCCCGCCGTCCGCCGAGGGAGCTCGCTGACTAATGAAGTTGAGAAGCTTAGAGCAATTAGACACATCAAAGCTTGAATCTGGAAATGCATTAGGCTCCCCCTTCTCCCGCGGAAGCGGCATCCGCTCGCTCGCGCGGCGGCTAATTAGCATAGCGCCATCAAAACACGCAGGTGTCTGTTGTCGCTGCTAAGAACACTTTGGTGATGTTTATTTATTTATTTGTTGGTTTGTGATCAAAGCAGACAAAGCAGAGGCCTGTCGGGGAGCAGATGAGGGCGGGATTTGTGTGGATTTGGGGGGAAATCGCCATCGGTTCGCCATGCCTGGCGTCCCTTCGACTTTGGTGCGTCTTTCCTTTTTTTTGTGTTTTTTTTGTTAAAGTTTTCGAATCAAAAGAAGCGCTGACCTAAGCTGGGCTCAGATCTTCATCGGCCACCCACACCCCCTTTTTTTCTTGCCTTGTGAAGTCCCTTCAAAGGCCGGCCGGTCACGTGGTCGTTCCCACTAACGAAGAGCCCCCTTCAAACGCGAGCGCCCGTTATTAACCGCACCTGAAACGGGTTTTTTTATTTTCCCTTCCCCAAACCGATCGATGAAAACCGGCCGCATCAATCCTGGGAACTGTTCCTTTCCGCCTCCTGATCGAGAATAAAGACAAATTCAAGAATATAATTGCAACACATTTAATGGCTCCGGGACAAAATAGGGTCCAACCTCTTTTTGATCTGCTGTGTCGTCGTTGTACGACAGTAATCGGTGCTTTTTAACCTGGTTCGCTGGGATAATGTGTTAATCATTTCCCCTCAGCCGCTCGGCTGTGAAAGCTAATGCATTCCGCTTTGTTTTTTCCCCCTTTCGGCTGCTCTCTGATTAATGAGCCTCGTTCATTCCCGAGCCGTTTCTGCCTCGACAAGGAAAATGAAAGCCGATAAAGTTCCCAAAGTTCATAAACCGCGCTCGTCCATCAATACGCCGCAACGGATTCCACCGACGGCGCCGACAGGTGAGACGCCGAGACGCAAAACAAGCTAATCTGTTCGGGGTGATAGTGTCTCGGACGAGGCGGGCAACAGAAACCGAGACGCGACTCGGGTTTTACAAGTCAACACGGCCGAGGCCCCGAGGAAAACAAAGTTCAGACTCCGGGTGGGAGATAAATCCCAGCTGTAGACAAAGCCTATACATCTGTGTCCCCACAGTTGGGCTCTAATCTGTCTCTCTCAGCCCTGTAAGCTATTAAAGGCCAGACAAAGGCAGTCCGGAGCTAAGCACCCTGTGGGGAGATCTTATTTACAGTGTAACTGCCACTTTGACTGCCTGCCACCTCCGTCTTGCTCCTGTGCCTCCTCATTTTTCCCCACCGTCTACAGATTTTTTTCTCCATCGCTCTCCTCTCGTTCTTTCACACTTCCATCCGAGCCGGCGGGGCCCCTTAATCTCGACCGACCGAAATTCCGTCTTCTAGCTCGGCTCCTCGGTTCGAACGGCTTCGCGTTTAACTTTGTGTTTTTCCCGACTTGGCGCTAAATGGAAGTGTTGTTCAGGTGGAGGCGTTTCCCATTAGCCGGAGCCCAGAGCGGGGGGAAAAACATAAGTAATGGGAGGCCGCGCTGGCCATTTCTTCCAACCTCAACCCCATTAGGAGGCCACTTCCTCTGGACGAGACGTCTTCCCTGTGTTCGGCTACGAGTTGACAGGCGGATCATCTTGATTGGAAACTGCTAACTCTCATGTTTGCCGTGGTTTCATAGCGCTTCCGCTCATTGGTCTTCTTTTAGAATTACACGTCCATGCAGGAGGCATCTCACATCAGAGGAAAGGGTGGGGGGTGTTAGTTTTGTGGCACTGCTTTTCTCCAAACCGTCAGCAAGAAAGTAAACCTGGGGAAGAACTCCTCATTTGCATAGCGCAGAACCTTAAAAAACAGCCTGGCACAAGTAATAAAAATGTATTAGCTCAAAAAAACGGGGGAGTGTTGTGTGGTGGCGTGCTGAGTGTGTTGCCTCGGAGAGCCGAATAAGCTGAGCCTACAAAACTTCCTCCCAGGGTTCATGACATGATTCTGCTAGGAAGTGATCTTATAATTGTGAGAGCGACACCTTTGCGCGTGCGCGCCGCTCCTTGCCAACACAACTCCCAGCCCCACACCAGTTTGACATTGTTTTCTCGCTGTACAGCCTCAGGCTGAAGAGTCTCTGCCAGTAAACCCTTCCTATTCAAGAATGGCTGGAAAAAAACTAAAACACACACACAAACCTAAGGGTATCATCGGGAAATGGTGTCATAGTATAAGAACAGACGAGCGAGGATGTGTGAGGTATTCAGAGGGAAAGGGAATGTGTGTTTAACCTAAAAAAGAGAACAATAATCACCATCGGTCCTCCAACGTGCTTATTAACGGAGGATTTAAATGCATCAGTGAGTATTCAGACCGTCAAATCAGACCATATCCCAACTAAAATGTCTGGTAATTTTATAATTTCATTTAATTTTCAATTCAATATAACCAAAATCTTTCTTAGGAATGCCACTGAAAGAGATTTTTGTGCCCTCAACTGTGAATGCACAAAAGATGTCATTGGGTGCTGAAATTTTTGTTCATAGTAGTTGAATGAAGGTAAAAATGACCTGTACATGCGAGTTAAGCAAGCTTTTGAGTGGTAAACACGGCAAATCCTGTAAAAAGCCTCGGAGGGGAGCAGTGACAAACTGGCCTTGTCAAAGATGCGGTAGGCACTACAAAATGAAGAGGAAGACGTGGCAAACATATACGAATCAGGCTTTTGCTCCTATAGAAAGAGAGACGAGGGGGGAAAAAGTACCACCGGGCTCATTTTTCCTCGTGGGACCATCCGTGGTGAGTAAGGTCAGCCATTGTTGGAACATCAGTCGCTCAGACTGACAGCACGGCTCTCCGCCGCCCCCTTTATTCATCTTTGTGGCCTGAGTGAATCGAGTGCAAAAAGGGGGTCTGAAAGGTGCCGAAACCTGACAGCAAATGTCAAGTTTTCCCGTTGTTAGGCTATATAAAAAGTTAGGGGTTGTTATATTCCATCACTAAAAGCTGTAATACGATTTATGAGTCTACTAAACCCAAGAAACGCTCAATCTAAAGATAAATTGCATTCGTTGCCGAAAGAAAATGTAACGCAAAGAAAACTTGCTTTTTGTTTAAAAAAAAAAGTGCAAATTGAATTAAACTGGATGTTTGTTTTTAACCATCAAGCAGGTTTTTTTTTTTCCTAAGGCACTGGCCACCCAAAAAAATAGTGGCCGGCAAACGTCATGGCAACAGCACATGGACGCACACAAAATGCTCTATTTATTTTCACAGGTTGGAAACGATGTGAAACTTTAATGACACAACTCAAAAATAAATGTGGCGCTGCTTAGAGCAAAACAATATCACAATTACTGAGTAGATGGTATAAAAATAGAGAAAACAACAAGCTGACATGAATTTGAATGAGAATAAAATGATGACTATGTGCGACCTTCGTCCATAGTCCTGGCAGCATAATTAAGGCATTATTCCCCATTTACTATCAGCCTGTTTTCTAGATTTTAGCACAGCTGTGTGAACTGATGGGGAAAATTGTAGAATTTAAGTACTTAACATTCCAGCTAATGTACCAACCCAGTGAAAAACAACTTAGAATTTACAGCTTAAACACATTAAAAGAAAAATGTTTTACTGGTCTATTTACAAAGCAAGTTAGCATCAAAATACAAGGACGTTAGCTTGCTAGCTAGCTGGCTGGCAAGCTAACAAGGGGACGCCATTTTTTCAAGGCGGCTAGCTAGCTATGCTATCTCCTTGAGTATTTTACCAATTGGCACAGCTTTCAGAGCATTATCATCTTTTTGTTACCTCTCCTTACATATTCCTGTAGTTTTAAGACAATTTAAGAACTCAGTGCAAGCACACAACAGCTGAGAAATTAATGTCAAGGCAAGAAGCAAAAATATGCACTAAAACACTAAAATACCAGCGAAAATTCAGGCAAACTTTTTCCGAAAAGTGAGAAATAATCTAAGACCTGCTTGAGGCACTACAGCTCTGCATTATTAGGAACCACAAAGTCAGGCAATA
Organism: Menidia menidia; assembly: GCA_907169785.1. Classification (NCBI taxonomy): domain Eukaryota; kingdom Metazoa; phylum Chordata; class Actinopteri; order Atheriniformes; family Atherinopsidae; genus Menidia; species Menidia menidia. The sequence continues at coordinate 1,071,798 of CAJRST010014446.1, forward strand.
AAAACAAAAAAGGAAAAAAAAAGCTCTATGTACTTACTGCTGTTTTTCTGCTGTATAGAAATCTCCCCAGTAGCCTCCCTCAGCCATGATCTTTCCTCGTTGTTTGGCTGGTGAAAAGTAGCAATCATTTGGTGCTGTCAGTCCATCTTCCTGAGATCTACCACTCCTCGATTACCGCCGCAGATTTGTCAAAGGTGATGGAGTCTCGCCACTCCTCAAACTCGTCTTCTTCAGACAGCTGCACCTTGTCAGACGCTCCTTCAGGTCCAAAACTGTCCTCTGCCGAGCCTCTGGAAATTAAGCCTCTGTTGCTTTCTTTTCGTGTTGTTCAGGTCACATATTTTAGGCAGGTGGCTAAAATAAGCCTGAGCTCATTACTTCAAGAAAGTTTGTTGATTTGTGGGAAAGACCAGTCATTGCCCAATCGTTTCCAAAATCTGGGAACAATTACATACATCTTATTTTAAAATGATAAGGTGATGTCATAGCATTATAGTTTCACAATACATGTCACTTTTATCAAATTCAAAATGTTTAATGTAGACATTATTTTAACATGTTTATTATAACATATTGTTAAAGGATCATCAGAGAAGCACATTGTAGTCTATTTTTTAGAATATTTGGGAAACTGGTGGTTGTAACTTTTTTTCTGTCACAGTCTTTGGAAAATAAGTTATTTTGTCATTAAAGTACATCTCAGAAAAAAATAAATCCTACATTTTGTGCAAGTTAAAGAGAAAAAATGCGTGTGCTTTCGAATCATTTTCCAATTCATGTTCATATTTTGCTAGCATCCTACGGAAAAAGAAGTTGCCCAGAAATTCTGAAAGCTGCCAAATATAGTGACAGTTTCAACACCGAATGACAACTTGAGTGATGATGATCAAACGTATACAGGAAAAAATACATCAGCTTTCATTGATCTGTTGGAGATATACACACCTCGCATCCCGTCCGGGGACTTTTTGACTTGAAAAGAGGGGGAAACCGAGCCAGTCCATTTTGTGGGGAACAATTAGAGAAAACAGCCACAATATTTAGAATCAATGGGCTTTTTGAAAGGCAATTCCATTCAAGTAAATGTCCTTCTGAACTTCAACTTTTAGCTTTGTGCTCAACTAATGTACCTTGGACAGTGCAATGAAAGGAATTACATCAACAGGACGTTGTATTTAATCAAGAATACTAGCGGATTTGTGCATTTAAAGAGTTTGCAGCCGCTATATGGAATGGAAAATGCAGCCAGAGGAAATATATGAAATTTTTGCCCATTAGATGCATCTTAACCCCACTTGGAGTCGCATTCATAGCTGGGGACGCTCCTCCGAATGCTGCTATTGATCTCCGCCTCTGTTTCAGTTGCTTTGAAGCATTCATAAAATGTTTAATTGAACATCAAAACACGCTGCCTGATGATCATCGGCCTGGTTTACTGGCGCATTAGAACTACATGGAGAGAAGAATCTGCATAAAACGGCTTCGGTCCATAAGAACAGATGTTGTCTGGCAGCTAAAACAAGAACGTTCAGCAATGGAGGATTTTTTTCACTATAAACTGTGCTTTTTGTTTACTCTCCTTTGGAAGAGAAATTCTCTTATCCAATAAGTATTTTTCTCGCTGTGTTTACTCTCTAATACACATGAAAATACCTGTAGGCCTGGCATTATTGTTGTAACAGTTTAGGGATTCATGGCCTCGGGCAAACACAATGTATGTGGTTAAAGATAATTAGTCTGAGTTCTAGAAAACTCCAGTCTTTGTTTCCCAACACAAACAACTGCTTCCATCTCTACATTTTGTTGATTGCTTTGACATTCCTTCTGAAATAGAAATGATCACATTTGAGGGGATGCGGAATTTCCCCCATTACGGACATAAAACTATAAAAACAATCATTATTCACAGATATTTGGGAAAGGCTGTACAACACAAGATGGGAAACATTTGAGTTAAAGCTGACAAAAGACTGCACATGGATGTGTTGTGAAGGATCTGAGAGGTCACGTTAACCCACAGGAAATTGAGAAGAATCAACAATAGTCAACATAGTTTGTCTAATGGATCTGTAAAAGAATCTAAAGACATTTTTTGATCGTGAGGTAGGAATTATGGGTCCAAGGAATCCTGACTTGTGTTTACTCCCAAAGCTTATAGAAGCTGTACGCTTATGTAACGGCCGGTTATTGTCCAGGAACACAATTTAAGAAAGACGATGTGGACGATCAGGGAAGATACTGTTGGTCAACAATATGCAATATGTATGGAGTCTGTCTTTATAGAAGTTTGTCTGAAAATACGAGATAAAGTTTATCCATTTCCTGTTTCAGAGGGGGCTCTGAAGCCTGGATGCTATCTTAGTGGACATGACATGAGGTACAGACGGGGATGAACCATCCAGTTCGTCCATTCCATATGTCAATGATTTTATTGACTGATTATTCACATGACGATCCACGAGTAATGTAACATTAAAAGGAAAATAATCACACTTTTGGGTTTTGAATGACGGCATCAGTTGCCTTCTTTTTCCCACCCTTTCAGCTTACATTCCAGTAAGGTTAGAAGTTTATTAAAGCATTCATTTCGAGAGCCATGCATTCATGATTTTTCATTGATTTTTATACCACTTGAATGTCTCGATCTTCTATGAAGATGTAAAAACAAAAACCTTTTTTATCGAGGGTAATTTGCTAATCCTCGTGCTTTCATTTGCAGCCAAACAAATTAAATGCTAAGTCACGTCTAACGGAATCGCACGCAGATATTCTGACATGCCTACAAAAGTCTTTATTCGGACTTTAGCGACACATTAACGGTCACGGCGCCCCCCCCGACTACACAGGCAGGCACACACTCCTCACATGCCGGCACACGGGGGGAGAAGCTCCTCATTAAGGCCCGGGTGACATCTCCCTGTCGTGATGTGGACAGGCGATATCGACCTTCTCTACCGCAGTCCAAACCCCTGTTGGGGGGTAGTGACAGAGGGGGTCAGCGTGAGGAGAGACCGTGCATGTAGAAAAGGGATGGGATGGATTGAAGGCTGTGGGGTGACTCTGAAGGAGACTGGCGAGGCGGTGTGGTCAAACCTCGTAACACCTCGACGTTCCCCAGAAGCTCCTAAAAAAAAAGACGAAAAGGACTCGGGTCGACTCTAGGCTCCTCCACTCCTCTACAAGAGTAATTACAACTTTCAGCACAACACTGTCTCTCGTGAAGATGAAAAGAAAAATGAAAAAAGATGAATAAATCAATCTATCTCCCTCCCAACCGGCGCTTGACTTGGGACTGCTGCTGAAGCATAAATCAAAGCGTATTACTGACGGGAGGGGGGGGCTTTGGCGAACTTCACATGCAGACTTTTGTTGGTTAATAGGTTGCATTAAGCCCATGAAGTGGTGTGGTGCGTGATAAGAGTCTCGCGGGCCCAGTAGGGGCCTAAAGAAGCTCTTGTAATGAATGGTTGGAGCACTGCTGATGCACGGCAATCATTAACAGCCTGATAATTACTCGGGATACCTCGGTGAATTGCGCAAATGTGTGTGTGTGTGCCCGATGCAGATAGAGCCATTACGATGTGTGAGGCCTCCGAGAGAAAGAGATAAGCGCCGTGTTTTTTGTGTGTGTTTTTGCTTTGCTGGTTAACGCATTGTGTACGTGTGTGGCCTAGAAACGTCCTACTCAGGCTTTGTATTCAGATTCATGCTTACAATTGCAAATAAGAGCATTTTCTTGCTGCTTCCTCGGAAGGTATTCGAAACTGTCACAGTTACTTAAAGGCTGTTCAAACACGGCGGCTCTGGCCCGATTAGGGCGCCGTGATGATTGCGGGGTTCTGTAAGGAACGATAAAAATCCGCTTTTTCACTCCGCCAACATAAAAGATGACATCAAAACAACACGCTTTCCGACTTCTCTTCCCAAATTAAAACCGCTCACCCAAGTCTCATCTTGACAAAGTTTCCCAACAACCGAGTTAAGACAAATGATCTCCTCAAGCGCGGTTACTCAGATCCTCAGCCGTGTAGTCAGTGGGTTCATTATTACCGGCTCGCTTTTTTTCCATCACTGTCTGACTGCGTTTCCATGGAAACAAACCCATCACCACACATTAGTGACAAGAGACAAAAAAGAGGAAGAATGAGTCACAACGGCACCCTTATGTGGCTCTAAAAAACAATGTGTCTGGCTCAAAGAATGCAGAGCTTTAAAGTCCTGGACGTGGAGTTTTCCACCCTGTTTATCCTGTAATGCACCAGCAGAATGTGACTCTTCAAAACTGAGCTCATTTGCGATTGGGGCTCTGGTTTTTTATTGCTGTTGAGCGTCAATGGCTTAATTACGATCTTCATTCACTGTCATTTTGGTTTGTGATTTGGCATGTAGAATATTATGCCATCTAAATATGGACGCTTCCAACCATCCCACTGACTTTACTCTTCTCTTTACAAGTCACTGATAATACCACATTCATGTTAACATATTAGTATGTTTACGTAGTTTTAATGTTAAGTTTTGGCACACAAAACTAGTGAGATAAATCAGAGACAAATTAACAAAACAACGGAAATGTGAACACAAACTCAAATATAGATGACGGAGGCCGAAAAACTAAGAAGTACCAAGAAACATTGGAGGAATTTTAAACTTACCACACGTTACTTATCACATATTGATGGGGTTGGAAAAATATAGCATGCAGATTGCTTGATCATTGACACGCTATTGCAGTTTATAGGGACAAAGCTGCAGTTCATTGTTTTGTTGCTGCCATTCTGTGTAAACTGCTGTGTTTCTGCGTGTTAAATCAGTCTATACTGTCATGGCTCTTTCTTTAATCAAAAGAACTAATAGGCCCTGATGAGATTCCATTGTGCTTGTTATTGTTGTAGAATAAAAAAATCATATCTCGTATTTAGATCGAATGCATTTTGTATGAACCTTAATCCAAGCACTAAATACAAACAGAAATAAATAACGACGCCGAATATCAATGCCCAACCGAGCAAAATGCACCAGCATTAGATTAGAACTGAAGACTTTCTCAAATTGAACAATTAAAAAGCACCCAGAAATTAAACATTATGCCTTAAAAATCATAGTAGTCAATAATTCACCATGCCCAGGGTTTTTAAAGTCAAACAGCATTTTCCCAGCTTTCAAATGGCTTATTTCAATCAGTCAACAATGGAAAATAGTATGCTCTAATGGTCAAACCTAAATAATTGTACAGGTACTATATTTTCCTTATTTTGCTCTCTACACAGATGTAATTCATGTCTGATTCATCAGCACATGCACGTCCTACGCCTCCCTGTGTTCTCCCATTGATGACGGTGTCCTCTTCCTCTGCTGATTTGACCGAGAAAGCTTTTGAAAAGACGAGGTAGAGGACAGTACTAAACCATTTAAAAAGGCCTGGTTTGACACTCATTACGCTCGGTTTCGCTTTTCTATTGCAGTGTCATCCGGAAATTGCTAAATTAAGGAGATCAAAGAACACTGCTGCATTTCCATCAAATCTGTGTATTCTGAAACAGCTTCAGGGATAATTGAAAATGATCACCTGTTGGTCATCTCTGACCGTGCAAAGCAGCCTTTTTTTTAATCTCTTCTGCGCGGATGATGACAATAAATAACCTTTAAGTTATTTTAAGTCCTTTGAACGCTTGATTTAAGATTTTTGCCAGTTTTTGACACATTTTGGTGTCAATTCGTGTGACCGATCCAAGACCGAAACATAATACAGCATTTAAAAAAAAAAAAATCCACAAGTTTGTCGTGCTGCACAATATTGCTTTTTGTTTCCAATCACTCCAAGTTCAAATCAGCAGTGCCGCGGTTCATTGTTTTATCATTTCAGGCAACATTGTTTGGCTGCTGTCCAAAGTGGTGTTTCAGTGATTGAGAGCCCAAACGGTCCTGGCCCGCCCCATTTAGTTTAGTCTACGGAGGGGTAATTGAATAGCACAAGACTTCAATAGCATTGGACCGGAGGAATGCTGAGCTGCTGGGAATATAGAGAAGGTTTCAGCCAGCAGCAATTAAACAAAGAAATGATGCGTGAAATAGAAGGGAGGAGGGGGAGCCTTCGTCAAGAGAGAGTAAAAGTGCAGAGATTATAAAGAGAAGCAAGAAATATCTCAAATTTCGGAAAAAACACTGGAGGTGCACAAAGAGAGAGGAGGTGTTTGTGGTGAGAAAGAGATTAATGTTTCGTGAAAAATATAAAAACACAGAAGAAGAGATGATTGAGACTTTGAAAGTGGCCTTGCCGGGGTGCCAATGCAAAGCCTGGTGGAAAAATGCAGAGTAAGCGTGTTCTATGTATCGTGCGTGAGTATTTTGGACTAAACTTCCCCTCTAGATGAGGTTGTGAAACAATTTCTCAAAGGTGCTGTACCACCAAAGCCTTACAGGGAGATGAGAATATCAGGTAGGATGTAACAGCCTCCCCTAAACTGGGCTTTTGACAGAAAAGAAAATAGCAGGTACAACCCAGAATAGTCGAATCTCATTGTAAATCCTTTTGTTAACCAAAAAAAAAAACAGAGCTTGAGTTCACACCTGATTTAAAAGGCTCCAATGATGTTCCCATGTTTCTCTTGTTCCTAATCTTTCTCCACGGCCATGAAAGAATGTATGCTACGTATTGTTCTGTAGTTTTTCTTTGCTTTTTGTATGAGAATCATTATGCTTATGCATCACGAAGGTGAGTCTGACAAAACTCAGTCTTGACTGAATGGAAACTGAAAGAGCTCAAGGATCAGGCTGCCTGGCTTGAAAAAGTATCAAGCCAGAACACAAACAGACCTGAATAATGGCAAGAGGACCAAAAAATTGGATTTACCCAGATGAAAAGCCAAAGCACAAATGAAAGGGAGCCAACGCGACCGAACGTATATTTTCTAATCAACTTTATGCAAAGCCTTGGAACAAAAAGAGTCGTGTTGTTGGATCAGATAAAGCTGCGGTAAAAAGGCAAAAGTGGCATTTCGCCGTTGATGAAAGTTGCCATAGTGACTGTGTCCTGTTTCGTACAGCCATATTTTTGTGAGGTGAACAAGCTCCTTCATGATGAAATGCAGCCAGATCAACCTGCTTTCATATTTATGACTGAAATCTGAATGTCAGAACGTGTTCGCTCAGGAAATTATGAAAAAAGAAACTCATCCATTATGGTTTAAAAAGAAAAAAGGGGGATAAATACACACAGATTTATTTTTACACTCGGTGGCAAAACTGTCAATTTATTAGCTCCTGCAAGAGGCTACAAAAATATCTGTGAGATTTGAAGTTGAAAAAGGGCAGGAAGCAACTTTCCCCCCCCCCCCTCTTTCCTTAATCTGTACATGCAAGCTTGTTAAAAGCTCATCCCAGCTACTATCAGCAGCCACAGCGGGAGGTCTCCTGGGAGAGTCGGGGATTTAGCGGGCGATAGAGGAAGAGGTCTAAAAAAGAAAAACGCATGGTGAGGATAACCCCGAAGTACACTTCAATATATCAGTGACCAGATGTTAGGGTCTTAGTCGATTCAACATGGCCGCCCCGCCACTGTGCATGCGGCTTAATGAGAGGAGCTCCGGGAGCGTGAAGAATCGTCCCAAAATTGCTCTCCAGCTTCTGGAAATCGGCCGGTGTGCGAAAGGGAGGGCGAATTTAGACCCGTGCAAACACTTCCACGCGTGCGATCTCACGATCTTATCTGGTTTATGCGTCCTCACGCTTGGGCGTAACCTCCGCGGAAGCATTTCGGGGAAAAAACAAAACGTGAAATAAAAGAGAAGAAGGGTCCGGAAACCACAGCGAGATCCGTGACCCCATATATACTCATGCAGCCGCCCCCTCCTCCCTCTCTCCCCCCCTCTCCCCTCCTATCTAATCCCGCCAGAGGAGTTTAATTTACTGCCGAGAGTTCCGTCACACAATTTCTTTAAAAGTACATTTTATGAGACTGCAATTCCATTTCATAGGGGGGGCCCCTGTACAGTAAATCCTATTTGCAGAGCGTCGTATGCAGTCACATTAACATGACAAAAGTGCCAGTCGGCAGTCCTGTGCTTTGCGTTTCCCCGTATTATCACCTCCTGAGGCATTTTTTACGGGATGGGAGACAGCCGACCTGTGTCCGTCCGGGAAAAAGTTGGAGCGGGCTTCTGCCGAGGCGTGAGCGTCGATTGGGGGCGGGAGATAAAAGTGGCTCAGCCGCACAAATAAAGGCGGCCGTCGAAATATGAATCAATGGCATCGCCGTTTTCTGGCTCTGGAAAGTATCTGGAGCTTAAATGTTGCTCTTGCAAAAGTTCACTGGGATGGAGGCATCAAACAACCCGGGCGATTGAAGTGTAGCTTTGAAAGTCAAAACCTAAAAAGAGGCTTATGTGCCCCGAGATGCTTTCAGCGCCGATCTATAAGCTCTGAGAATCTCCGATACTGTATTCTTTCAGCACGGAAAAGAAATAACAGTTTCAAAGAGATAAAAAAAAGTACATCTTGCTCCGGCAGACAAATGATACACAGATCATTTTCTCTCAGTCACTTGGACCCTCCACTTTTCCAGCCGAAACAGGAGGGCACACAGTCGCTGTCTGACTAGTTCTCGTCAGGCTTTCGAAAAGCTTTTGATGAAAGCTTTATTGCCATATGGCTATTAAGCAGAATCCAGGTGTGGTGGCAAAGTTTGCGAGCCGCCGCCGCCGTCGCCGGCCCCACGGAAAAACTTTTCCGGCTCCCTCACTCACTAATGAGGAGCGGAGGACGCATTTTAAAATAAAAAGTTTACTTTAAAAAGTTAGCCCAAAGTCTTTGTTGCATAGTGGCATCCATTTAGCGGTTGGAAAAAAAAAAAGAAAAGACCACAGTCGTTGTTTTTTTTCTCTGCTGGTACTGCACAAAAGAGCCTGGGAGTTTCTCAGCCGGAGCCATATGGCCTTGTTTCAGGAGCCCGTTCCCGATCATTAATGAGCTGTGATTGATTGGACTTTGAGCCCTGCTGTTTGCTGCCGCTGGTCCTGAATGAATGCTCAGCGAAAGGGGCTTGAAAGTTTGGGGGGCTGCCGGTTTTATCAGAGCATGGGCGTTAGCGCCACCTTTTTACAAACACCTGGTTTTAGAATTCGATTTTCTGAAATTGCCTGAAAAGGCATTAAAAAAATGACTTGTTGAAATGATGTTTTGTGCAATCTCAGGACTGAAAACCAGGACTTATTCTCTAGTATTTTTAAATCTATTTGTATGTCGTAAAGACGGCCTTAGATACCTTTTCAACATCTTAATACTGAATAAAATGCTACACAAAAGCAGTGAAACTGCATTTATCAAAGGGGAGTTACAGAACGCGTCAGTTGGCAAGAAAATAACATACCACATTTCTCTAAGCTTATATACCAAACATAAAAAGGGAAAAAGAAAGCCCCACAATCTAGAATCTGATGTAATAAAGAAAGGTGACATATGCACTATCTGGATTCACTCCAGTGTCCCCCCATTTTAAGCCGGGAGCTCTGCTTTAGGTACAGCAGGCAGCAGACACACGTCTCCATGACCCGATAACATACACCTCAAATAAACTTTGTTCCAGACACAGATACAGGCAGCCGCAGACACTGAGGAGGCAGCCGGCAGCTTAGTTCTGCACCATCAGAAGGATGACTGCAGTTTTATTATTCAGGCATGCAAAAGTCTGCCGCCGTAGTAATCCCAAAACGACGAGATTTAAGTCGTCGAAATAGCTTGTGTACCTTTTTAACTGGCGTTTCTTGTTAAACTTTGCCCCTCTGTGGGTAGAAACTGGCAGTGTTTCTGTGTCGGTGAAGCCGGAGCCCGAGTTTCTGGAGTTTAATTGTAATATTGACTCGTCTTTTTAAGTGGTCAGCATCAAAACATGACAGAAACAAATGAGTGGTAAGACCCAGTTGACAGTCTTCTTCTATGTACTCTATTCTTAGTAAAATCTCACTCCAACTCATCCAACTCCAAACAATGCATTAAAATGGCTTTTTTCACTTTTACTGAGTGAAGACATTTCTAAACTATTCCATTTTCACATGTCTTCTGACTTAGTTAAAGAACTTTTCTGGCAGCTTCTTTCCTTTCTGTGGATTCCTATTCCAGCTTTACTTAGAAGAAGCATAGAATAGCTAGCTAGCTAACTAGATAGATAGATAGATAGATAGATAGATAGATAGATAGATAGATAGATAGATAGATAGATAGATAGATAGATAGATAGATAGACAGAAAAAAAAGTCAAACTCTACATAAAATCTCTTACGCCTATTGAAATATTTGTTGTTTAAGAAAACACCTCCTTTTGCTTTTTTTTGTTTTTGTTTTTCCAATGTGGCAAATTGCGCGTACCCTTTCCCAAAAAAAGTGATCAGACCTACCAGTTGTAAAAGGTTACTTTCTTGCCCTTGTGCTGTATTATTTAAAAAGTTATTTAAAAAGACCGCAGAGACAAACACGGCACCCTAAGCCAGCAATCAAAACTTTGCAAACTGCTGTCTGTGCAAGTTTACAATGGTAACCTTCCAACGTGTGACAGTATTTACATAAAGGATTCAGGCTTGGTTGGAATATTAATTATTGATGTGGACTGGAATGAATGATTTATAACCAAAGCCAATCAGAAGCTGCTTTCTCCCACTCCCACCTGACAAGAAATTATATATTTATAACTCAAGGACATGCTGTCATTGTTTAGGCCTACGTACTTACTCCTGGGTTACGGTGGAGCAAAGCTTTTGTCTCCTTCTCCATTGTACTTTGCCTTCAAAGACAATTGCTATTGGCTGTTCAGCAGAAAATGTACTCGGGAGACCAGTTGTGGCCTTCCAGTTTAAAGCGCTCTTGTAAGATGCACACGTACAAACTGTAACAGCGCTCTTTTCCTCAGGCAAAAAACCTTTCTTAAGGCCTCTCACTCCGGAAAAGAACGAAGATCTGACGTTCACACACTTACCGTTGACCTTTACCACCACGAAATGCAGAGGAATTAATAGCAGATTTGATTTCATTAACTTACTAGATATGAATTAATGCTAAGTTATTCTGTTGCATAGGAAAAAAAGCATTAATGGGGCATATATGCAGGAGTTGATTTGCACTAACATGCTTTGTTTTTGCCTCAAAATCTGAATCGCAGTGCTGAACACAAAATTTAAACAGACTGTTAAACGGGCTGTTAATATAAAGCCCATTTGTATTAGGACACTTTGCATGAAAATGCATTTAGCACGTAATCATTAGCACTGTATTTAGAAGCTAAAGCAAATGCAAAGTGGTTTTGATGAATGTGTTCAATTAACGGAGATACCAAAATAGGGAAAAATAAAATGTTGATGCTGGCTGGGTGGAAATAAACTTACCTTGCTTTAAAGTGATTTAGTCACCCGTGGGAGAGGAGCGGACATGATTTGGTCAAATTGATCGTTGCTTGGAATTAACCCCACTCTGATTGGTGCTATTGTTAATGAAGGTCAGGCAGGCTTCTGTAATACAGGCTGTACAATTGATAATTGAGAGCCTTCAGATAGAGAGAGTACATTAATTCCTATGAATTAGATTCCACAATGTGTGGGTTCATGAGATTTTAATCAGATGAGACTCCTTTTGCAGGAGGGGAATGGCTGAAGTACACAATGCATTGATGTTAAACTCTAAATTTAACTGTATATATGAATAATTCAGAGGTGCCCACATTAGATATTCTGCTCCACTATGTAAAGATCTGGTGCTTGTCTGGTGAAAGGCTTGCATTTATTATTCCGCTGTGAATGTACTAAACATGTTTTTCTTATTGGAGTTCATGACGTTTAGCCGTTGCGTCCGCACCTCATCTAACATATACAACTCCCAACACACTTATTTGTTTAAAACAGTGTTCTTTTTTAATGGTAAACGTGGCCTTTACGTGCTACTTTTTTTTCCAGACCTTGTTGAGACGTGGTGGTGTCCACGTTTGATTGACAGAAAATGGAAGGATGCCAAAATGCCAATGCAAATATGACCAAAATCCACCTTTGGTTTTGTATATTTACTTATACTAGAGAAGAGGATGGGGGATGGGGGGGGGGGGTTATGGCACAGATCTTTAATCTCTAACAAAAACACATCAAATTCAGCTGCAGCTGGAGTGCTTGAGTATTCCGAGCAGGAGCAATATTTACCCTCTGGACATTTCCTCCCTCGCTTATCTAACTGTTCTGAATTTGAAATGACTGCTTAAATAGTTCCTGTCTGCTATCTCAACATATGGATGGTGCGCTGTATCACACGTGCTGTTGTACGCTGCGAGTTGAAAAGATTCCCATTTCCGTCTGGCTGTTGCACAAATGCCCACTCATGCACTGTAGCCTGTGTATTATCCTCCCACTCCCTCATGCCCACGCAGACTGCAGCCTATTGTCGAGGGCCATATTTTTGCCTTTTTTTTTTAAAAATAATAAAGGTCCAATCTCAGAAAAGTTCAAGAAATAAATCAACTGCTTCTGAGAAGAGTGGCATTGCCCCATCTCTTCCACTCTCGCTCCCTTCATCATGGACTTCCCTTTTTCCACTTTACACCTATTACATTGCTCTATGTTGGAAGATATACAACGTGTGTACACTGTAGTTAGTTGTGCATATTAATATTTCACACCAGATGGCCTTAGCAGCAAGTGAGAGGGAAGCATAAGCTTGGGGATGACACGCTAAGACATTACACCATCAATCTCTCGGAGACAGCCTCTCTCCTATTCATAAATCAATAATTCTCTATCATCTGCAGTCACACTGTAAATTGCAATATGGCAAGATACTCAGCATACAGTGGAGTTCAAAGGCTTTGCATATTTGTGAAAATTACACGAGCTAGTCGGTCCGCCGGCTTAGCCTCAATCTCGCGATGATGCTAAAAACCCATTCTGAGGGGATCCCGTCTGAAGTGGGGGGCTATTTGAAGTGGCTTTGGCAGCTTCTGCAAGAGCTAGGTACCCACTGTAAGAGATAGGCCGGCCCATTGTTGAGGAGTTGGCCGACGGTCCTCGCTCCGTTTTTTCGCTTGGACATGCTGCAGACATGATTTGGCCCCCCGTTGCAGTGGGCTAACAGCATTTGTCTGCGGCGAAATGACAAGCCATTAAGGTGGAAACGACAGGAAGTTGTGCGTGAAGTTATGGGAGGAATGCACGTTGTGATAAAGTGTGCTCACATCAAAGCGCAAGCGTTTCCCTTTTGTATGCAAAGACATCTGTGTGCAGGATCAACACTGAATTCCAACCACCCGAAGGGGATGCTTGGAAATGGTCTTTAGTTATTCCCGGTAAAATGACCGGACATTCATCAGCTTCCAAGCACTACTGTGTGATCAGTATAAAGGTTTGTTTTTAAAAGAACTCACATCATTTCCTATAAAGTGCACATTCTAAAAAATGTTTTTAAAGATCAAAATTGTACGTTTTGTGAAACCTGACATGGAACAATTGCTCCAGTAACGCTGACCTCACTGAAGTTAAAGTGACATTTAAAATTGCTTCACTTCATGAGAAAGCATTAAGCACTTTCATACACTTTACTTTCATTTTCGCTTTCTTTTTTTGTCTTTTCTTTGTCCAAAAACGATGTGAAATATTTGCATTTGTGTAAGCGTTAGTGATTCAAAAATCAATGCTCACTGGAACGAGTCGTAAATATGACAGCGAGTACCCATCTGTCACATTTAAAGTCATTTAATCTATCAATTTACAAGAGCCAGCATCACGTGTGCGCTTGTCAGGCATTTGTATTCTCGATTCCTTTCTAAAAAGTTTTTGTGTTGCTTCTATCAAAGACAAGTGCCAGCAGCTATCAACAGCTATGTAGCACCCACCAGGAACCAAAAGAAAAATTCATTTTCTAACACTGTTGTTCTGGCAGGCTCACAGTGGGCTCATTCAAATTATTTATTTTTTTACATTGGTTCAGGGTAAATGTACTTGGCTAGATATGATGGAATACTGTATCAGACAAGTTCACAATTACTTAGAAATCTGTAATTGAGGTGTCTTTGGTTTGAGAGCTTCTTCTGGGTTCATGATACAAACTCCTTACCTTTGTGTCCATCTGAAAGACACTATCCACCTTTAGTGAAGCCAGTTAATCGAAACAATTGTTGAAGGATTCTATTGGGACTGAGTCTTGATGGAAAAGTGGAGAAATTGGAGTTTGGCCGGGGGTCGGGATGTGCAATGCACAGCCGAGAAAGAGATGAGAAAAAAAGGGGCGATTGGCTGGATGAGACAGGAAGCAGGAAGCCCATTGGACCAAAGTGGTGATGTCACAGTTCAAGTGAAGGATTCCTGCGAGGATAGAAAGAGTAGCAGGCAAACAGGCGAAAAGCCCAAGAGTCAGAAAAGAGAAACGTATCACATCCCCCTTTACTGAATTGTAGCCAAAGCTTTTTTTTCTTTTAGCCCATTCCCCCTGTAGATCTCCTAAGAGAACATGGCATCTTAATCCACAACATGATAGACTTGAGAAACTGTTTTCTGCATGGTGCATGCGCTCGGTGAAGGTAAACCTACTCGACAACGTGTGACCTGTCTTGTCAAATGATTGTCTAATATGCAAAACCTTGGGAGTAGAAGCCATTTGTACAAAGGCTTTCAAAACCAGATAAGCAAACCAGATGTTTAGTCCATGCTTTGCATTTAAAAATGAGAGAGACTGCGAACCAAATAACATCAGTCTATTTTTCTAATCCTTCGTTCTGCTGCTGCTATCCACAGAATTTTATAGTTGCTATTATTTTTGTATGTTAGCTTAGCTTGTTGCTGTCGTTGGATTTCATTATGAAATTTTTCTTTCTGAGCATTTTAGCTGGAGAGTTAGACGCTTTTCTGCTTAGTTATGACTGTGTAATTATCAGGACAAACTAGTCAAGTTCCTAAAACACTAAACAGAACAAACACATTCCTATTGTAACGTGCACAACACCTTTAATAATGTTCGACTGGAGTACCATCAGGGCTAGTATTGGCCCTCATTTAGGAAACATTGTTTGAATTATCGTGCTTTACAGAGCCCCCCGTCTGCAGCCTTTCCCTGGCATGTTATCTGCCGCCGCAGCTGCATGGCACACACACAATATAACCCCCCCCTACCACCCCAACCCCACCCCCCCAATCTGCCGATCCAGTCTCGCGCTCCTTTATTTCCATCCCCTCTCCCTCTCCAAAGCCCACCTGATGTGCCCAGCAGAGGGGCAAACCCGATACAAACATGGCCGCTCTACAGCCCTGGCAGAAGACGAACCCCCTTTCCCATTCCTGGAAGGCTGGCGCAGCGCTGATGTGCCATTGCAGTCTGCACGGACCGACCGGGCTGATGGTTGTACTTAGTTCCGCTCCTTCTCGCCAAACACGAACAGCCCCCTTCTGAAAGCGCTTTAGTGGCGTGCCAGCGTTCCCCGCCATCACTTTGGACGGGCGGGAAGGTACGGTGCCAAAGTAGCTGGTGCCGCTTTGGAGTTTGCCCCATTAGTCGATCTATTGTTAAAGCCGATGCCCACTTCGAGTGGACGAGACTTGAGACTGTGTTATATGATACACATAAAACAAAGATGTATGTACCAACAGCAGTTGGATAATTCTAAGGCTAAATCAAGAAAGAGATACCAATGTGTTTTTTAATGGCATTCTTTTAAACATCAAAATTGTGTCATGGATGTAGGAGTCACAATGAAATAGCAACAAAACCTATGTTTTTTTAGTTGAAACACAGGAAATAATAACAGCTGATGACCAAAAAAAAGTCTAATTTTCTTCAGTTATGCAGAATCATAGCTGGCAGTCGTGAGCCACCTCAGCCCATAAACATCTGCTTCGTTTGCGTCCGCACGTGTTTTAAAAAAAAAAAAAGCAATTGTTGAAAGCGTCGTGTCCCATTTCAGAGATTTCTAGTTAAAAATAAACAGCCCAGTAAAAATGTCCCGACTCAAGCAAAGATAAAAGAGCCGCTATTCCAGTTTGACTTGGTTACTTTGTTTCCCCCAGAAATAAATGCGCGGCGTCGACAAAAAAACTTCTTATACGTGAAACTAAAAGGAACACGGGGGACGTGTGGCGAGGCGCAAGTCATTGTTGTCTCGTCTGATTAATCAATCCCGGATTCAGGTTGTGTAACCGGCAAAACACTGTGCTATTAACAAAAATTTAACAGGAAATGATGCACTGAGGGAGGAAGGGCAAACTTGGGTCAGCGGGGGGGAAGATACAGAATAGAGTAACGTAGAGAGTGAGTGAGGAAGAGGAGCAAAATAAAAGTAAAGGAGGAAGATTGTTGGTGACTGCCGAGAAGCTGGAGCCTTTGGGGACCCAGTGTGTACAAGGCAGCAATTATACTTGATAAAGTGCCTCCCTCCGCAATCCCCTTCAGCAGTCATTTCCCACCAGTGTGCTCCTCACCACAGCCATATATATCTTCCTGTTGCAAAGGATCTCATTAAAAACCAATAGATGGGACGTCACTTATCTTTATCAAACATGTGCATAAGTGCCCCCTTATGATTCTGCCCTCCCACTTTCCCCGCTTTCTTCCCCGTCACTCTTTCGACGCATTGTCTTAAAGGCAAAAATCAGTTGCGCATAGCGCCATAAAAGGCAGATGGCTGGTTAGTCCACTGAAATGGAACAACTTTCCTCATTACCAAGCAAATGGCAGACTTCTCTGTTTCTCCGGTGAAGATTAGTGGTGGCGGAGGGGATCAATGATCCTGTTATGGGCATAATTAGCCCGATAAAATCAAAGCAGGAGCCATGAGACTATGAAAAGGAATGCTGATTTCAGACTCCTAAATTACTCCTTGAAGCAAATTTTTTGTCATCTCTATTTGCAAATCTGTTCATTGTTTTAAGTGTCACTTATTTCATGGTTTGCACTTTTGAAGTATTCATTATTCTTGTGTTAAAGGCTCTATTTTGGAAAATTAAAAATACGCAATTGTATTGAACAATAGCAAATGTGCTGCCTGCTCACATTCGACAGGCCACACAAGCAAATGGGGGGGGGTGAAACAGTGATCTGAAAGAGACGACCTGCTTAAATTAAATTTCCATCTCTGAAATTGATCTACATCCCCAAAAAAAAGGTTATTCAACACATTTGGAATAGTAATTAACATTCGCCCAAAGAGAAATGTCCACAGATGCTCACTGTGAAAGGCAAATGAAAAGAAGTAGAGATGGGGGCTCATCTCCGCCTCATTGTCCCACAAAAGTTCTTCATACCACCTTTATATTTTTCGCAGATAGGATCTTCCTTTCTTGGTTTTTGTAATAAGGACATTTTCTTCAGCTGAAAGTCAATGGGGTTATTAGTTTTGCTGCCATTTAGTCAGATTGTGGAATCGGTCGCCCCGATGATAAGAGCCAAACATGTATCTACACTCAGCCACAGTAAACAAAGATCTCTGCCGCCAAAAAGCAATTACACTGTGTCATCTTTGCAATTATTCTCGTATTGTGTATTTTGTTTCACAAGGAAATGTCTGGCAGCACTTATCAGTCTGCAGGAGTGCCAAGCTAGAAAATAGCATGCACCTTCCAAACTAAGCATAGTTTGTTATCAAATTTATGGCCAGAATATATTTAAGATTATTATAAAGTAACTGGGATAACTTGTTTGCTAGTTTCTTTCTATTATATATTACAAACAACACCCAATCTCTTTTAATAATGCTACGTAAACTAGCCTGGATTTTCACAAGAGCTAGCATGCTGAATTACTGGTTTAATGGATTTAAAACGATTAACAGGTTCAATATCTATGATGTTCAAGTCCTTACAAATGTTATATGACACCAACATTCACTAGTAAATATAATATAATATATCTCGTAGACCACTTAAGAAATATTGTTAGTTTTTAATCCATTTTGTTTGAGATAGCAAGCTAACAGTTAGCTTGAGGAGCAACAGCATACATTTTGAAATGAGGGGTTCATGTGAAAGTAGACAATTGCTGGGGCAGTTTATCACTTCGATACACACACACTACAAAGCTTTTGTTGGAAAACAGACATTTATTTTGGATTTATTCACATCGTACAAAGAAATTGCACAATTGCTGCCTTGTTATTCGTTGTAGCTCACTCTGCACAAAGGTGAGACAGAGAAGCAGCATGACTTTTCCCTGCCGACGTCGGCTTTTGACTACAACATGACATGGATAGAACAGTAATCATACTGGTGGTGAAGAGAACACGGTTGATAAAGCAAGGATATTTTCTGCTTACAAGTCACAAAGCATGTCATAACAAACATACTCTCTGGAAAAAAAAATCATGGACATTGATTAGTTGTTTATTTGCTTTGCGTCAGTAAAGTATGTACAGCTACACCACGAAGCATCAAGGAAACACTAGCTTGCATTTAATAACCTTCTACAAAACACTCCTATTCCCTGAGCAATCTCGTTATACAGCTTTCATCTTCTTCTGTTGCTAAAAAGACCTCATCTCTTTCTGCCCGTCTTTTCTTCCCTCCATTTTCCAGAAGGTCCACCTCTCCTCTCCTCCCCTGCACTGTCACTCACAGGCTTCCACTACAAAAGGAGCCCAGATGCCTCAAATCTTCGGTGCTGATCTCCTCGAGCAAAAAGGTGACCCACGTGGGGATCTGCCTCGCTAATCACTGCCTGAAACCACTCTGGGCTCACAGGCCGAGAGATAAAGACAGCCGTGAGCTTTACTCAGCTTTAGCAGACCTCAGCGGCTGTCTCTGTCTAGAATGACAAGCAAGACTGTTGCTGAGGT
Source organism: Menidia menidia (assembly GCA_907169785.1). Taxonomy (NCBI): domain Eukaryota; kingdom Metazoa; phylum Chordata; class Actinopteri; order Atheriniformes; family Atherinopsidae; genus Menidia; species Menidia menidia. The sequence continues at coordinate 1,090,576 of CAJRST010014446.1, forward strand.
GAAAATTTGCCGCTGGCCAGCCTACTGCAAGCTTTCCATCTCACTCTTCGGAGAGTTCCACCACAAAGGGAATGTCACCTCTGAGCTGCACAGGAATGCAACGCCGCTTTAGGTCTGCGTGCACTGTTGTTTCATCATTTGTTAATATTTATTATCATTATTCTTATTTGGAAGTTGTTGTTTTTTTTCCCCGTTCGCTGGAACTCTCAAGAGTGAGGCCCAGAGAGTGGGCTTCGCATGGTTGCGCCGAATCCACAATTAGCCATTTGATTAGCATTCATTAACATTTCATTTGATTGTGTATAGGGGAGCAACAGTACACGAGGTGAGGGCAGATGCTGCTCTTCCCCCACTGACCCGTGAACGCACACAAATGCGTTTGGGCGACGCGCTAATGGCGGTTGCTGAACAGAGTGAAAATCCAAAGTCGTTTGCGTGGGTTTCAGAGGCTGCTAAAGCACAGTCACATATATGACAGGTGGTGCGATCGGAGGGAATTTTCCTCATCGATGTCCTCAAGGTCACTTTAATCTAACTCGAACTTATGGGCTTTGTCTCGCCGATCGATCGTTTTATTGTTTTTCTCGGAGCAATCACATTCCAAACGTTTGGTTCATAGTGATTCATGTACATGGAGGTAATATCACTGCCTTTGATCAGGAGTGTGTTCCTCCAATTTAAGGGTAGGCTCCCATTCCCCCCTGTCTACACACTAGTGATACTACATACACCATGCTTCCTGAAAAGTGCCCTGATTAGATGATTCTGTTCGGAAACTGTGTTTCAGCTCTCAGTCTGCCAATTGCGCAAATGTCCTCGTCCCCAGTTTGAGCTCTTTCTCTGCTAAAAGCATCCTTCAGTTTACAGGTTTTTGTTTATTTTCATGCATTTTGTACAATGGCACAACCACAACTTTTCAAGAAATGAAGTGAGTTTGAAATAAAAACTCTAATAACAACATGGTCATACTATATTGCTACAACTCTTACTTCAGGTAGCTGCTATCGAGTGTGTATAATTACACATACATACATAAATTCGGCGGTCTCTGCCTTTGATAGTAGAAAAGTAACTCAATAACAGAGATGAGCTTGAGGATCTATTAATTTGTGTGGAAGCGTGGTCATTACAAAAAAGGTAAACACTGGCATTTCAGGCGCGACGTTATTTTTGACTGACTACCTATTAGAGGGTTTAATGCAGCGCGCAAATGTATACTTCAAGCCTCAGTGCCTTGCCAATGGACGGGGAGGGCGCACGCCTCAGTCTGCTGGTTTTTTTGCCGGCAAGGTCACAGAGAGGACGTCGGTAGGGTTTGGACCGAGCCCCCCCCCCCCCGGTCCCGCATGCCAGGGCGGACGGTATCTTTGACACTTTTGTCGGCGGAGCTCCGTCGGTGTCGGAATATCGGCGGTGTTTACGGGAGATAGAGGCTGTAAATCCATTGTTATGTCTCCTCATCAGCCTCTAACTTCGGGGGGGGGAGCTCGGCAGTCACACGTCCTGATCAGCGCCGGTTCCCCGCCTGCTGACAGCTCCCGCAGACAGCTCGGTTAGATAGTAAAGCCACCAACTGTCGAGCTCGGAGCTGTGAAATGTAAAAAATGTAAATCGCTACCGCAACGGCTCACCAGCCCTCGGCTATAGCGGATCGTCGCTGACCCATCAGGTTACTGGGAATGATAAGTCACTGGCAGGGAAGGATTACCACCATATAATTGCTCTATCTTTTACAATTCTACAGTCTGTAATTTTTTTTACAAGCAGCGGCTCTCCGCGGCTCAGTGGCCGTGCTTTGATGAGCCCGACTCCTCAACCTGGTTCATAGATCTCAGAGCCTCTTTGAGCTCACCGGGCAGCCAGTTGCTACTTTGTATACCCGTGGGAGGTAGGGGGGGCTTTCTTGTTTGTTCCCCGCAACTGTCACTCCTCGAGGGGGTATCTTGTAGCTCTGGCTTGTTGCCCCGTCTCGTCCCGCTTTTACATATCGAGTGGACGTTGGGTCACGGAGGGCCTGGCGCACCACCCCCCACCCCACTGTAAAAGGTCCCCGCCGCTCAAAAGAAACGGGGGATATTTTTATGGGTCTAATTGGAACTTGGCAAGGCGGGCGTTGGGGCTGCTGGTAGGGATTAGACCGGTGGCTCAGTTGGCTGACTTCTGATAGACCACTGTGGACCGAACGCAGATGCTTCCCTTGTTACCCTGGAGGAGAGGGACAGCATGTGTGTGCACGTGTTCTTCTGTGTGTACGCTTGTGTGCAGCACGGGGGAGTGAGGGAAGAGGGGGGGGGTTGTAGTTGGAGGCTGCAGACTTGCTCCAAAGCGATTTGTCTCGGCCAAAAGGTTCCTTTGTCCTTCACAGATGGCTGGGCATCCATTCCCATTAGCGGTGGAGAAGGAAGAAGAAAAAGAACACAGAGGAAGAAGAGACACCTGTGTGTGTGTGCGTGTGTGTTTGCTTGTGTGTGCGCGTGTGTGTGTGCTTAACAAACAAACGCAGTGTGATCTATGTTTGCAGTAGATTTGTTTTACATGGAATGTAATTTACACTCCATTATGGTCAAAAATACAAGATGGAATAAATCCAATTGTCGATCTGGAGAGGAGAGTTACTGGGGCTTGCAAAATCCCATGACTCCTTTGAAAGAATTAGCATTTTCAGCCCGTGGGGAAACAATGATAGAGAAAGAAAGTCTGAAAAAGGAAGCTGTGCAAAGAAGTGAAGAAACCATAGAAAAAGAAATGGGATTCATGCACACTGCAAGAGGTATTGCCAATACTTAGTGCCACAGAAGGTTATGAATTCCTTCAATCAATTTTTCCTGAGTCTGAAGCTAAATAAAATGTAGTTTGGCAGCCATCAAAGTCCTGTCTCTGCTTTCAGACAATGCGGTGTGGGCAGAGAAGCCTCCCAGCATCTCGGGTTGGCAAATTTCAACAACGTCTTATTTATCGAAGGAGCAGAAAAACCGTCGGGGTGAGTTCAGGACGTGTGAAGGTAGCCCGCGTGCAACCCCTATGATTCATTTTACCTCTCATTCACCCTCCACTGTGCTGTCAGCTCCCGCGGACGGTGCTCTGCCTGCAGCGTGGCTCTATCAGAGAAGCTGGAGATAAGCATGAAACAGAGAAAAAATAAGTAAAAGAAAAAAAATGGCTTCGGAGGACTGTTACAGGAGGAAAAAAAACATGGGGTAGACACTATTGCAACTGCATTGATCTCTAAAGTGCTATATTATCATATATTATCTTAATAAATGTTAGTTTGAGTGGAGTTCTGTGACGCCGGAATCAGGTAAATCCTGGATTATAAACACGAGTCTGGCTCTTTAGTGCAACCGTTTCAGTTTCTTTTGGTTTTTTCTAGCAGGGAGACAGTTTGCATGATCAGTGAAACCACAAAGCTGGACAACTCCAACTCAAACAATGTGAGACAGGCAGAAACCAGACTCCAAATTCACAATCACGCCTGTTGGATTTCCACACCTGTGTCACAGCAATTAGAACATAACAAAGGGGCAATTGTGCAGGATACATTTAGCCATTTCATTGGCATTCATATGTATATATATATAAATATATATGTCAATGTTTTTCCCATTTATGAGTGCAATATGAATACATTGGTCAGGATTTATTGGTTAATTTGGATCTAGCCATCAGATCCACTGGTGCTAATTAACAGCCTAAATTGCAGTTATGTCACTTGTCCCGCATTGTTATTTGAAAAACACATCTCGTGTTATCTAGCCGCACAATTCACTGACATGATTGTTAATTCACTAATGAATCAGCGGGGTGAGTTTATCCGCGCGGCGAAATTTCATTCAGAGGCAAATCAAAGTGATTTACACGACAGATAAAAGAGCATAGACAAACAATTTGGAATACACAGACCCGATGCAGTTTTAACATCACACACTGGCGACTAATTTGCGCCTCTCGATTTTTATTAGTGCTGCCTTTTTCTTTGCCGATAATGCACAGCTCTGTCGGCAGTGTTTGTTCACAGCTGAAAAGATCAACGTTTGTGCTTTGCTGGATTTAAATGTCATTTGATGGTTTTTGTTTTTGCCCATTGACTCATCGTGGATTTTTGAATACACTGAGGATGCGCTAACAATCAAAAGCTGTCCTGAATTAGCTTTAACTTGTGCTCACTCCAAAGCAACGCACACTGGATCACCCCCCCCACACACACACACACACACACACACACACAGGGGCACAGGGCCAGTGCAGGTCAAAGGTCAAAGTGGTAAATTGGATCAATGTGACCTTACTTACCAAATTATTTATAACAATTCTGTTATTCTGCATGTAAGAAAAACAATCCTTGCTGAAAGAAAAAGATAAGAAAAAAATAAGAAATTAATAGAAAAATTGCAGAGGGTTCAAGTTGAGGAGCACAAACAGTGACTCCGTAATGCCGAGTTAAACTGACAGATATGTAGATTTAGCTTCAGTCAAAGCGAGGAAATGAATGTAGGACATGCAAGGAAGGTTTTTGGAGCAAAAAATAAACTTTACTGCAAGTTTTTAGAAAAAAAAAGAAAAATCTAACAAACCCAACAGGAGGAACAGGTGAAAGCTACCTATAAATCCAAGGGAGAAAAAAAAAAAACTAAGAAAGCGGGGAGCAAACTAAGGCATGGCACAAAGATCACAAAGAACTCAGTCTGGGAACACAGACAGAATGACAAAGACAGAGGGGCCAAAGCCAGGGCTAAACAGATTAGGCAGCACTGGAAAGATGGAAACAAACAAAACATCCACAAAGACTGACCCATTTGCAGAGGGAAAGAGATTTGCGAAAATTACATAAAAGGTCTAAAATCAGTTCCCAAAGTGTTCCTTTTAGTTTACCAATAATGAAGGGAATGTGGTATTTCCGAGCCGTTGAAAGCCCAATTCAAAGCAATCTGGAAGAAGTAGATAGCTTTTTTCTTTAACAGGGATTCCACAGAAACATAATTACTAAGAAATGCGCAGGTGAATGCAAAACCTCCTATTTCTAAGGTCAACTTGTGGGGGTGACAAAAAAAGAAAAGGAAAATCTGCTCTCTTTCTTTAAATGAAGAAAGTGTGATCATAGGGGCACTGCTCCAGGTCCTGTGGAGAGATCATTCAAGTCACAAGTTTTTCCAAAAAGCGACATTAAGCTTGGTAGGCTTCAACAGGCTGAGGAGCACCAGTGTTCAAACTGTGCTTTTGTGCATTTTGGAGACGTGGTTATCTTAAAGATCTGAAAAAACGACAGTAAAACACAGAAGTGTGCTGATTTGTTTAGAGCTGACGATTCTTTTGCTTCTAAAAATATAATTGGCTTGGCACAAAACCAAAGAGACGGCCCTGATGGCCGGGTTAATTTGAACTGTCTTGTAGGCACTCAGAGCCAGAGACAAGTATTCCTTGACAGGACATTTCTCTTGAATAAGGGAATAGTGATAATTCTCCTAATTTGGTTGAGAGGATGTCTGAAATCAAGGTGTGGAAGAGAAAAATGGGAAGAATGTCTGGTTCCTCATATCCCAAGATGATTGTAATGGTGAGGACCCAGGTGAGGGGAACAGGCTTATTTCTGGAATTAAAATTATTAGCCCCAAAAATAAGACACTGCCAGCATTCCCCGGCAGAACAGAACAGCTTTTGTGGCGGCAGCCTGAGGGGGAAATCCCACATTCTGAGAAAAAGTTAGGTGACGCGTTTACTTAAAAAAGAGAATGATGAATAAAAGAACGGGGAGATGCTTTCAGGAAATGTGGAAAATACCGGCAGGCGGGGAACCAGAATAAGCAGGAGGGACACGAGTTGATTACCAGTTGTCAAACATGCAGCCACTCCTTTCTGTTCTCAGTTCATTCTCTGATAGAAAAAGCACTCCAGACCTGATGTTTAGAGCTGTGGGCTCAGAAATATTGTCATGTTTGACCCCACAGCTCAAAAGCCGCTGCAGGTTAGGGGAATGAGAGCAACAAACAAAGATGGCCCTTGAGTAGGCGATAATCAGGGGCTTCCCGCCGGGCCTTTTAAAGGCTGTCAGATTCAAACTACAGAGGCCAAAGATAACAGTTCACACCTCTTTACTGCACAGGTCAGGGCCGCTAATGGTCGACCCCGCAAAGCAAAGAGACCACGCGCAGTTCACCCGGTTAAGTTTACCTTCTATCTTCGGACCCGTCGAGCATTCAGGCGCACGGGCGTCCTTTTTTTTTTCGAATTGAGTGGGCCATTTCACTATTTGCCGGTCAAGTCTAACTAATTTAATTGTGTTCTCTGAGCAAAGTGCTGTGACAGAAAGGAAAACGGAGGAATACAACGTTGTGGAAAGAGCGAGCACGGAAAAAAAATAAATAAATAAAATAAGCGTGCGGTGGGGCGCAGGGGCCAAAAACATGGCAGCCTCTAAAAGCCAATTGCACAGCCATTAAGCACTGACATGGGAGAAAAAGAGGGTGTGCGGGAAAAGTTGCACCGGCCGAGATGAAAGGTGTACCTTTTGTTCACAATGAACGTGCTTATCACGAAAGGACTTTTTTCTGAGAAGTAAACAAGTGTGCCGTTCGAGACGCCGCCACCGAAATTCCATTTTCAGACTCAATTTTCCCTGAAAACAATGAGAATAATTAGCTTCATAACTCAGACGCTGAGTGGGGAAATAATGGCCGCGATGAATCATAATGTCACGCGGTATCATTAGAGAAATGCTGGATGCTTATTAGAAAACTGCTGTCACAATCACACATGAAGCGGAGCCATCTGGCAGGTTCAACAATGATAAAGTGGTTCGAGATTGAAAGGTCAATACATATGTATGTATGCATGAATGTATATAAATAATGTCGACAAAGTATTCTTTATATCTTCCAATGAAAGGATTTTGACAATCTGGTTTTATTCCTATAACACAAAACGAATATATTCCCTAAATTGTATTGATCAATCTTTTCAATGCTTATTTTTGATGGGGGAACTATGATGAAATAATCCCAGTTTTCAGGTAATAGTTTTATTCACCTGTTATAAACATTATAAAGAAATATCTGTTGAGAATAGATAAGCATAGGTTGTGCCCTTCGAAGGCTTTCTTGTCAAACTGCTTGTGGGTTTCTATTAAAAAGCCAATCCAAGCCCCCATTGGACTCGTAACACTTCTCTAACACCTGCATGGATGAGTCATCAGTAGGAAACATTTCCTGTACACTCGCCCAAAAAATCAGCATTCAGGCCGGTACCTTTCAGTAACGAATACTGCAGATAAAGGTGTTGATTCTGATCAAAATCACACCTCCTCAACCGCTGAACATGGAGGCCGAGTGAGCATGCTCTGGGCAACGGGCAACAGGAGCATTTCTTTGGCGGTAGGAAGCACAAATTCAAGTATTAGGGTTTTTTTTTTAAAGCAAATACACTGTCAGTACAAAAACCTGATGATGAAAAGATGACGGCTACCATGTCAGGATAATGATCCAAAACAGGCCACAAAAACCACAATTCGCTGCCTCATTAGGTGCAAGCTGAAGGTTTTTGCCATGGCTCTGACAGTCACTCAACCGAGAGATGATTGAAAATCTGCGGATTGACTTTAAAAGAGCAATAGATCCAGAGATAACCACAAAAAAAAACTCACAGAACCAGAGGATTTTTGCAGGAAGAAGAGATGAAAATCCCCCAATCAAGAACTTACAGACTTGCAGTCTTTTGGCTGGACTCTTGTTCAATGATGTGTTCCAAAGTGCTGACCATGTGGGGAGCCCCTTTAGCTTCTTTAGCTTTGAAAACTGTGAAATATGATAATAGAAAATACGTTTTCCAGGACATATTCAGCTAAATGTAAGCTTTATTTTTCTGCTTTTTGGAAATCAAGTCGGCTTTACTTCAAATTGCAGGTCATGTGTGGCCATTTTAATAAAGATAAAGTTAGTTTCTGTTTTAAAAGTACAGATATACAGAATTATCTCAGAAACTAGATGCTGCCATTGAATTTGTGATACGTGGTTCAAAGGTCAATCAACACAGAGATTTGAAACACAAAAACAAACAAAAAAACTGCAGATTGACGCTGTCCATGGTGCTGAACACAGCATATAGCGGTGAGTCAATCACAGAAAAATAGCTATAGCAAATGTAGCAAAACCTCAAATGTTTTGTTTAAGAGACCTTTGGGGTCATATTTGGGAGGATGACAGTCTCTCAGCATTATAAGAATAATCAAAATGGACAAACACGACCAGTCAGATACATCTCGATACTTCATGGGAGAAAAAAGATCATAAAAAACAAGCTGTGGTCTCGTTGGAGGATTTATGAAGAATTTAAAACTAAAAAAGGTTTCTAAATGCCGCAGCATTTGTGGAAGTTGACTCATTTAAAAGGGAATTTATGGCAGTGGCAACGCTGCATTTAACTTTCTGCTGTTGGGTGTAATATAATGCAGCAATATGTTTTACAACTGCTTGCCTTGTTAGCATCTTTAACACACCATTAGTGATGGAAAACCCAACACGACTCGAATGAAAAGTTCTCCAGTGAGTCTGCACTGAAACTCACTCAAACTCCCAATTTCTTAACGGGCCTTTTCATTATTCATTTCATTATTTATTATATGTGGGAGAAATTCAGGAGAGACTGTAGGATGAAAAAGCATATTACTCGGGTAAATTAATAAAATGCGTCAATGGGTCGCCTTGAACCTGTTTCTGTGATGGAGTATTTAAATATGCCATGACAGTACAGGAATTATTTGAAGAGCTTCAAACTTTATGACATCTCTTTCACAACATTTTTGGCCGGATAGCTCAAATAAGCTGTTATATTCATTATACGGTGATCTGAAAATGCCTGGATGTACGTAAATGAAGGACTGAGCTCAGTAGTTTGTGAACTGTGCGCATTCCTTTGAAGCCTTAACCATTGAGGTTGAAACTATTTCCAAAAGGACCAAAATCACACTGAGGACCAAGGACTCGCAATGCATTTCAGGACTGAAGTAGGTGCTTTTTAAATTGGAGTCGAGGGCCACATTTATACTATTAGGCCGCAGCTTTCTTGGAGTCATTGTGTCCTTAGAGCTGAAAATGTCTTTGTGGAGTCGCCCTAAAAACCCTTCCACGCTGTAATGTATCTTCATGATGGTCAGCCAGCGTCCTCTGAAAGGGTCCTACAGATTTGGACTGGGCAGGATTAAGATTTAATGCACAGCAGCTGGAGAAAAAAAAAGAGTGTACAAACAAAACCAACCAGGTGCGGATAAAAAAAGTCGAATATTTAACCAAACACCAACATACTGCATAAAATCATTACGCACCCTTTGGTTTAACCTATAAACAATCATTTTCCTAACCAGCAGAAGATAGAAATCGTTGAATCGAGGTATTTCAAGACCAAATCTTTCACCAGCTATGTTACAAATGCAATCTTTTTCACTCTTTTTATCCGTATGTTTGTGTTCCTTATTTCCATTTTCGCCCGGAACCAGCATCACATCTGAAGAATGACCCAGCACATATCGCGGTTTAACTTTAGAAGCTCTATTGCTCTTCCACCTGCTGGGTTTGTTCAGACTATTAAAACTTATTTCCTGTGGGGAACTGTGCGAGTGCGGGGAATCTTGATGGTTGAACCACTTCTTCCTTTCGGAATAAAATTCAAATTAAGGGGGATATGCACCGAACCTTTGGGACTCCTCGTGGAAAGTGTAAGACAGCGGAAGAAATAACCCGACTGCTGGGACATGAAGCCCAGAAAGAGCATCCACGACATCCCTGAAGGTTTCACTGCGCTTGTGTGGACAACTAAGCCCCTTGAATTAATCTTCTTTTACAGGTAACACAAGAAATGCATCTCCACCCTGAAGAATTAAACGCTTAAATAGGAAACACTGCTCGTGGTTGTATTGCATGTAATTGCTGGCATGGGAGAGCATGCTTGTGTATTTATATTTCTCAAACAAACCCAAGCATGAATATATGATTAGTAATGATGGTTCATTCATTTCCTTCATCAATTTAATTACTTACATGTATATTAGTTTGATCTGCGTAGCTTTCAATTATCTTGGATGTGTGCTTCATTAATTCAATGTTACAGAAGAAAATTTAATCACAATTCATAATAGAGTGAATGAAGTGTCTCCATTTCATTTGGGGTGAAATGATTTGACATGTTTGTTTGTTCCAAAGACCGCAGGACGACTTTCCACCTCGGATGAAAAAATTCTACTTATCTGAGAGGGAAGGCTGCACATTTCCAAGCCGAAACTTTCTGGCAGAACTGTCAATATATTAAAAGCTGTCTGGTGCTCTAATCTCCAATTTCCCCAGCTTTTCATATCCCCTTTTAGTCAGGCCCTAATTAAAAACTAAATAAAGTAATAATTGCCTTTTTTTATTGTTAATTAAGCAGCTCCTTGGGGCTATGCGGTGAACGGAATTCAGTTTAAACAATCGTTGGTTTTCGAGTGGCACTTAAACGTAAAATAAACATACATTATGGGATGCGTTTAGCATTGTTTTGTGAAACTGTTTCCGATTTCATCAGTGCCAAAAAGCCACCGGCTGACATCCAATCCACGTGTATTGTTCCAAAAAAAAGTCATTTTTAAAAATCACTTTAGACCGCCAAGTTTCACCTTTTTTGTTTGTAAGTGTTCTTGATAATAATAATAACGATAAGAAAAGGCGTGTGGCTTATTAAAAATCACAGGCCGTTTGTGTGTGATGTGCTCACAATCTCTTTAAAGACAAAGTCAAGGAGGTTTCTCGGACTGTATTTGATCCTGTTCCCGTGTTGAGAAGGATGTCGCTGATCAATGCTTTTTCTTTTTCGTTATTGAACATTATTCAGGTCATGCGAGAGATTTGACTGCTGGCCTCTTGATATCGGAACATCTTGCCATGCCCAGGAGTCATGAAAGACTGTCTTGGGTCTTTGACTAAAGAGCTGCCGAAGCAGGTGAGTAGAATACCTGGCTTTTATCTGACCTTTGATAGCCGGTTGCCTAGGGAGCTGGAATGAGAAAAAAAAAAAAAAAAGGTAGAGTGATGACTTCAAAGGCCTTCTTCACTGCATCCCCAGTTGACACTGTCCTAAAGGAAAGGTCCAAAACATGCGCAGATCCAATAAAGTTGGCCACAGCTCTCCGGAGAGCCTTGCAGGAGGGATTTAAATGAGTAAAAAATACAGTCCAACTGGCCACTCCGGCCAGTTGATCGGGGCGAGCCTGACCGCCTTAAGTCCGATGGGGTTTTTTTTATTTTTTTTTGACAGGATTACCTTCCACATCTACAAAGCCTGTCCTCTTTAACCAAAAAAGCTCTGCGGCCGTTGTGCTGCGGGCTCAATAACCCGGGCGAGGACTCCGAGGCTGGAAGATGGATTATGTGACACGGTTGTGAAATATCTGTGTCAGTCAAAAAAATAGGGAGTTTCGCAGTAAAGCGGCTAAACGGTGAAGAGTTTAACTTCCCCCTGTGCTTTGTTGTGTGTTATTTTGACACTTAACAAAGCACAGGGGTTCGTGCGGCTTCTGTATCAGTGAGCAATATTATAGAAGAGATTAGATTACGAAGCGACATTTAAGCTTGGGGTCACTCTCATTTCTGGGCTCAAGCCTTTCCTGGGCGGTTGTTGGGATGGGGTTCTATCTTCTTTGGCCATTAGGGAGCGCTATTCCTAAAGGAGGGCCTGTGAATGGCTGCACGAGCTGTAACATTTTCACAGGAACCTTCAGCTGCACGCACGGACCTGAACACTGCACCAGAAAAGCGGGTCTTAAAGGCTCTTGGCTGATCAGTGAATGGCTTCAAACAGAAAAGTTGCATTTGCAGAGCCTCTCAGATTGTATTCCTGTGCAGCAGAGAGCAGTCCGTGCACTCTATGAAAGCTTTGAGTCAGGAATGTGTTGCTGTAATCCAGAAACATAAGACGAGAAGCACAGACACTTTCACCTCCTTATTTGTTTTCCATTAAACGTGAAATTAAGCTTTAAGTAATTGAGTAACTATGACAAACCTGAGGTTGTACATTTGACCACATCCAGCACATTGAACATTGGCTGTTAGGATAAAAAAAATGTCTAACAAAAATGTATAAAAATCTATAACATTTTTTAATATTTTATATATTAATTTATAATCAAAATAATTATAATTTTTAAAAAGAACAAAAAATAGAATAAAAAGAAGAATTAAAAAGAAGAATTTGAAAAAATAATTTGAAAAAATAATTTTAAAAAAATAATTGAAAAAAATAATTAAAAAAATAATAAAAATGTTTTTTTCTCATATCTTGTGTTCATACTAGCTAAGAAATGAGCTCCCCTGTCAGAACTGCACCCTGCAAAACCCCTAAATGCGGTCTACTGCAAGTAAGACACAGACAGCCCACACTTTCACAATACTAACCTCAAAAAAAAGAAAAAGTATGGTTGAAAACATTCCCCTGCGTCTGCTATGCACAAATATAGGCGACCGTGCTGCTTAAATGGTGCAGAATGTCTGTTGTTGTCTCACAGCTCCGGTAGCCAGAGAGGAAGATAGCAAATGTGTGACGTGACCCGTCCCCCAAAAAAAAACAAGGACATCCTGTTGGCGCTCGTTGAGAGTGAAGTGGCTCTGCAGTTAATGCCATATTTCATCCGACTAAAAGAGCATCCGACATGTCTTGCAAAACTGTCCAGGTGCAGAAGCGTGTGAGACAGATGTGAGTTTAGTTGACTTTATAGGGCAGTAATGCAGATTAATGGAAAGCCTGGCCTCCTCAGGTGTATTCTTTGTCCTGTTTTTTTGGAAAGGAGGGAGAGTCGGTGAGAAAGAGATAAAGTGAGGAGAAGTGTGTTATTGTCTGAGGTTTTATATTATAGGGGGCTCTTTGTCTGCCTGTTTCGTAAACCCATCTTTTCCGCACTACCCTCAGATATGGATATATTCCACAAAAGGCCATAAAGCATAAAAATGTTAATGAGAAAAACTTGACTCATGAACTTTATTTATGAAATTTTCAATAAATAGGTACAGAAATAATGGTGGGTTCCAGGTTCCTCTCAGCCAATGACAGCTGGATGTAGGCTCTAGCTCCGCCCCCTCCGGTGACCCTGCTGTGAATAAGTGATACAGTCAATGGATGGATAAAATAAAAGAGAATTTAAAGAAAAAGACCATAAACTGAATGAGGAGGAGGATACTGACTATTTATGGAGTTATAATCTTTTTTTTGGGTTACTAACAAAAAAACTGGTATTAATATATTCAGCTGCTTTTCTAACACATACGAATTATGTTCCCTTGTACTTTTCGTGTTCCTGTAACACTTCCATCAAGTTTAGCTTTTTGGGATTCAGCTCTGACAGGGTAATAACTCCTTGTAAGTTCAATGTCATTGAATTCCGGATCAGATTTAGCGTGGGACGCCACTCTGTCTTGGCACTTTTTTTCGAAAACTCGGCATACAATCTTTTTCCAAACGAACTGCGAATTGGCAGCCATTCTGCATTTTTATGTTAAGTACACTCGAGAACAAAATGATACCTAAGTGTTTGCAGTCCGCTTTAGGCAGACAGATAGCATCAAACTGCCAGTAACGTGCACACGCCATCCAGGCCGAGTCTGTGCATTTTGAATAAAAATGCACATTTAAACACACAAGCATTATATAACACCAGATGAGTTGATTTCTTGTACACCAACAGACACCCATAGTTTTTTTTATTTTTTTTATTTTTTTTAAAAATTTTTTAATTTAATCAGGACAGTGCACATTAATGAACAATCTCATACAGATTGTAAATGAGCCAGATTATAGCATAGTTGCTAGTTTACATCTGTCATCCTGAGGCAGGAAGACCAAACAACACAAAATCACAAAATACAAAATCAGTCCAAACACACGTTCAGACAATGACATTACAAAATTAAAGTGAATTCAATTCAATTCAATTTTATTTATATAGCGCCACATCACAACAACAGTTGTCTCACAGCGCTTTCCAAACAGAGCAGGTCAGACCCTACTCTGAAGTTAATTACAGAAACCCGACAATTCCCACCATGAGCAAGCACTAGGCGACACAGGCAAGGAAAAACTTCCTTTTAACAGGCAGAAACCTTGAGCAGAACCATGGCTCACGGTGGGCGGCCATCTGCCTCGGTCATATGTTTGGAAAATGACCACCAGTTTGTCCTTATCCTTTTTACTGCAACATGGATTTTTTTTTTTCCCACTTCTCTTCAAAAAAGCAAGGTAACAGTGGCCCGGCAGCGCAATGTGTCTAGAAAAAAATCTAAACATGACCGTGGAGATGTGGAGTAATCCGGGGGTAAACGCGCGCGGTCAGACGGAAATCCTGCTCAGGTTGCAAAGCAGGTGTGAAACACTCCGAGGGGCCTCTTCGAGCTCGGGATATCTCGCGAGGTGTGCAGAACACGGAGTGACAGGATTATTACAATTAAGACGACGACTCTCCTCAATCTTAAGCGACACCTTTTCTTTAGCCTCGGGGAGCTGGAGCTGTACTGAGAGTGGCTGGAGAAAAAAGAGACAAAGAGCCCCCCGGAACTGCAGCTCTGCAGTTAATCTGGGTTATTTAAGATCATTCTCGCTTTAAATGACCGGTTGTAGAGCCGCGGGACCTCTCTCATAGGTATGGTCAAACACATGTGAATTCCGTCAGCCGACTCGTGTTTTAATGATCTAGCTTTTGGCCCGAGCATCGGGCTTTTGTCTCAATGTTTAACCATCCTTTGCAGACATTTTTTTCATTTCCATTTCATTCCAAGAACTTTAATCTTTTCTGTAAAGCATGAAATGGCTACAAAATACCATTCATGCAAAAAAATGTGAACTATAATTCCTTTTTTGTAGTATTCATCGCATCTTATTTAGATTTTTTCTATTTCTTTTTCTTTTTTTTTTAGATGATGTGAGACAGTGAAACTCATTTTCATGCCTTGACCTCACCAAATAATAAATCAAAGCTCCGGGTCAAAGGGGAGCCAGAGTTGCCAAACATGGGATTTTTCACAAATTTTAAGTGACACATACGAAAACACTTAAGCTTTCCTAAATTTAAAGGAGAAAAAGGAGGGAAAAAAAGCTTCTGAAATCACAAAAAGCTGTCACGAGTCCGTTCTGGGCCCTTCTATTTCCCAAAAAATGAAGCCATCATTCATTATTTCGGTGGGTGAGCTTTGACATTTGCGAAAATGCAAGGCTAATCACTCCCTCTCAAGCTGAGATCAGCTCTCTAAAAAATTGCCCCGTGATCTTTACTCACAATTCGCGAAACACGTCTCGCTCAAAAAACTGCCTCTGAGTTTTGACTTTGAGAGATCCGCCTCCACAAGAAGACTCCGGCTCTTTGTGTGCCATTTTCCTTTTTTTGGAGGTCTTTATGGGACAGGAGAGCCGGAGAGCGCTTGATGTTCCGAACGAGTGGAGAGAACAAGAGCAACACGGAGTCGGCTGTGCCAATACATTCATCATTCTCCGTGCCCCCCCCCTACGGACCAGGTTCACTGTTTACTACCTCCCACAGTCGCCGTGGAGAGCACTGATGTGGATTTGATGCAGAACTGCATCCACTGCAGCAAACAAACTGAAACGCCTTTCCAGGGAGGCGTCATTTCAACCTGCTTTTAAAAAAATAATCCAAATTGTACTCTTGTACTCTTCCCTGGTCACAGAGGTATTGTTTCAAATTGCTCCACTTGCCTATATGAGGTCATTTTCTTTAGATCAGTTAATTATTTCATGTCCTATGGCTCCAGGATAGCTTCTGACTCCTTTCCACACCCAAACTGGTGACAAAAAAACAATAATCCCGTGAGATCGAGGTGTACTTTTGTGTCAGATTTGATCTCTTCATCTGCAGCACGTATTTTATGTGTACATATATATATATACAGAGGGGGAAATAAGTATTTGACCCCTTGCTGATTTTGCAGGTTTGCCCACTTACAAAGAATGCAACGATCCATAACTTTAATCATATGTACATTCTAACAGTGAAAGACAGAATCCCAAAGAAAATTCCAGAAAATCACATCATATGAATTTATAAAAACTGATAACCATCTGATGAGGAAAAATAAGCATTCTTTGTAAGTGGGCAAACCTGCAAAATCAGCAAATACTTATTTCCCCCACTGTATATATATCACCAAATATAATCAGCAAATATCAGCAGTTGTTTGAAAGTTGTCATATATATATATATATATATATGACAACTTTCAAACAACTATTGAAATTTGGGGATTTAAATGCACACTAGTAATGAAATGACTCGTCTATGTCCTAACTCACTACTATTCAAATGCATGGGCAGAGGTTTAGATCTTCTCACCAGGCTCTCTTTGTCTGACGGGGGAAAGGGTCTTAGATCCCACAAATTTGGGGGTAATGTGGGTTTTTAGGGGGTGGCAGAGAGGAAGACCGAGTGGAGGGATGACAGACTGGCTAAATGTGGTTAATATTATACCCTTGACAGCAGGAAAAAGCTTCTTGTGGATTCCAGATGAGCTCGACTTCCTGTGTGGAACCTTGAACGGGCGTCCTGTTCGAGTCAAAGCAAACTCAACTCAACTCAACTTTATTTATAAAGCGCTTTCAGTCAGCCAAAGCTAAAATCAAAGCGCTGTACAGGTCATTTGAGCAGATCATAAAACACAAATATCAACACAACACAAGACAAACTCAAAGATGAAAAAAAACAGTAAGAGCAAAAAAAAACAAAAAAAAGAAAAAACAAAACCAAGTAAGAGAGGGAAATTAAGACAACTAAGATAAAGTCGAAGTCTCACTCAAACAGACAATGTGGCGGCCTGATTTATGGATCTGAATCGGGGAAACTCGCCAGCTGATCACCTTCCTTCACACACGCTGGGCGGCTGTCCGGCGTCACGTTACACCACCACGTTTTTTGTTTTTTTTTGTCGGAAATTCAAAACCCAGAACGCAACTGCAAAGTACCCCGCGGACCATTACGAGACGCAGTCATTTCATTCCGACTACTTTACTGAACCGGGAGTAAAACGCATGACAAGCTAAATTGGGCGGAAGAGGAGACACAAGGGGGATGGAGGCAGACACAGAGAGAGAGAGCAACACAAAGAAAAAAGTAGAAAAAACAAAAAACAGCCTAGTGCCATTACTGTCACCGCTTGCCAAAGCCAGTCAGTCAAAGAGGGCGGCCTCAGCACTTCTCCCTCCCAAGAACTGTCACATCTGTGGACTAAGTTTACCAGTAGTTTGGCTTCTTTATTCACTCTCATCCAGATATACAGGACTGTCTCAGAAAATTAGAATATTGTGATAAAGTTCTTTATTTTCTGTAATGCAATTAAAAAACAGCTATAGTAAAACAATAAAAGGCTTGTGATATTTCAGTTGATTTGTAATGAATCCAGAAAGTATGACATTTCACGATTTTTACTTGCATTACAGAAAATAAAGAACTTTATCACAATATTCTAATTTTCTGAGACAGTCCTGTAGGTTTTCCTGCATTAATATAATGTCCTACATGTTCGATTTGAGTTAACAGACTCCAGACTGAGACAAATTCCTCCTGTATTGTCGCTGACCTTCTGCATTTGTCTGCATAGGGCTGTTTCTGTCCTCGGTTTGAGCGTATTGTGAGTAAACTGTGCGTGCGCCATTGTTATTTCATTAATTATACTCCACACCGTTGGCTAATAAGCGACATTTCTGTATCACAAAAGTATCCTTTGAAGCCGGGATGAATGCGCGGCTCTGGCCCAAGGATACCGAGGCAAACGGCTGCGAAGAGAATTGTTTTCCATTCACGGAGATTAAACGTGAATCTAAAGAGCAACTTTTACTTGCCTCGGTCTAAACAAAGAAATATCCCCTCGCGGAGACGGATTCTTTAATTAAGCGGACTGAATCTATTCTGATGATTTCTTTTAATGGAGAAGATCTCGGTCTTTGTGGTAAAAGGTCAGTTGATTTTTCAAACCTGAACAAATGGTTGAACAGCCCTGAAAGCAACAGTGACTCGTCAGAATGAGAGGCAACAAAAGTTAAAAAGGTGTAGAGCAGCCACTTTGGTGGCTCAGGTCACATGATACTTAAGCGTGAATACGGGTTCGTTTTATTCACATCAACGATTAAAGTCACAGCAATCACAGGATAAAAAGGGTCCCTACAGTGTCCAGATGTTGCAGATGGGTCCATAACCAGGTTCCATTGACTGTATATAAGAACTTATTATGGCTGCTTACATTAGCCATTGGTTCAGGCATTTTAAACATCTTCAAATTTCAACATTTGGACTCTTTTCTGAGTCAAAATAAAGGAACTCTAATGACTGAGAAAACCCAGCAAGCAACCGAGCTTTTACCTTGTGAGCAACCGACCGAAACCAACCATTTTGGTGCTCAGTTTACCAAAAATTATGATGGAGTATTTGAATTGTTATGCGAACATGTTGGGATTAAAACATTGGATTGAGATTCTTAACATCAACTAGACTACCTAGCCTACCCAACTGTAGGGTGACCAGACGTCTTCTTTTTCCAGGACATGTCCTACATTTCAGACTAGGGTTGTCAAAAGTATTGATACTTAAAAAAGTATAGATACTAAAATGTATCCGGATACGACTGACCTGCAGTCGCTGCGCCCCTTGTCTCCGATTTATTTACGTTGTTTACGATCATTAACAAGACGTTAGCCTTGAACTGCTAGCTGTGGCCAATAGCTAATAATAACATGCTAAAATGAATCATGGGTCAATACTCATTAAAACCTTAAAGTAATCAAAAAGTAATTACTTACATTACTTTTTAAAAGTAATCGAAAAAGTTACACTACAATTACATTTTAAACAAGGTAACTTGTAACTGTAACGGATTACATTTTTAAAGTAACTTACCCAACACTGGTTAGCGCAACCCTGCCTGACTTTGGCTCCACCGTGCAGATGTTACAGCTGTGGCCAACCCAGGGCGGGGTTCTGCACCTGTTGGCAGATGCAGCGTGAGCACGTTAGCCCCGCTTTGCGGGAGGCCCCTTGCATATGCTGTCATTGTTGCTCCATAAATGCACTAAAAAACCCTCTGACATGCACCTTTTCAAGCACAAAGCTGCGCTAATAACCCACCGAGGGAAAAGTCGGCAAGAGGGCTCACGCAGACGTGTTTCTTACTGGATTACGGCACCCCGCCTCGCCTCTGATAAGCTTTTAAGTTCGGAAAATGCTCCTTCATTTCCTCATATCTCGCTGGCTTAATGACTAATAACCCATCTTGTTGGTGCTCAAAGTCAAAGGAACAAGCGAACGCCGAAGAAAAACAAGCTAATAAAACACCACTACACGCAGCCTTATAAGTCACGAGAGCAGAGGCTTGAAGAACACAAAAGGGCACATGTTTGTTTTTCCATTTAAATCCAAATGATGCTCTCCTACGAGCTCTCTCCGGGAATGACATGCCTGTAAAATTGGCCTTTGCCTTTTTTTAGTGTATCTTTACTCCCCTCTGCTGGCGCACGCCGGAAAACAAACCACGGGAGCCCCTCGCTAGGGGAAGTATATTTAAAACATCTTTACCACCTCATTGTTATGACCCAACACATTCCGCCTTGGTGTTAAACAAGAAGAAACAGCATAACACATGCTGCAGATTTTATTAGTGAGAGCAGAGTACTGTGACTCATTTCCAAGTCGGCGGCTGGAGGAGTTGCTTCAGTATGCAATATGCTCTTCTCTCTCTCTCTCCCCCCGTCGCTCGCCACCTCTCACTCTTTCATTGGCACTTGAATTCATTAGCTCCGCTGCCATGTGGCCCGACGCGGTGAGAGAATGTAAATTAAGGTGATGGAACAGATATTAGCGAACGTCTCCTAATAAAAAAAAAAAATCAAGCGACGCTATCCGGGAGAGAACAACAGGAAAAAAAAAAAAAACGAGTTATAGCTTTTTTCTCTCTGCCAGTGCCTTTTCCCCCTCTGGGCTCCTCCTGAACCCCTGTCACACATGGACTCCTCCAGCCCATTACGCTCTGTTTGGTGTCACGCCCGTGGACGCCGCGTCGAGCCGAACGCAGGAGACTTCAATCCATCTCGGAAAAGCCCATACCTCCTGCAGCCTTGCCTCTGTCTCTGAGTTCTCGGTTTAACCCCCCTTTCCCTTTCCTAGCATCCCTATTTTCCTCACGCGCGGCTAATGGATCGAAGTGCAAACCCTCTTTCCCAAGCAGGAACCTTATTTTGGTGGCGGAAACCTTATTTTGGTGCTTGACGTTGCACAATTTTTGCATGTTAGAAGGAAAAAAATACACGCTGAGGTGAAGTTCACGCCAAGTTTATCGTGCATTTGTTGGACCTTGGTCAGATTTTCCAGCTAAGTGAAAGATGAGAAATAGTTTGATCAACTAAACAAATGTAACTGAATCCTGTTTGGGCATTTTCATTCATTTATACGACAAAAATATTCCGGTAGCGTGTGATTCATATCAAACATTTAGCATAAGAAGGTCTTCCCAGGTTTTGGTTCTTTGGCCCTTAAGTTGTGGGTTGAAACCGATCTATCATAAACACAAAAACAAGAGCAGGACAGGCCTGGGGGCCAGGCAGAACAGGAGTCAGCATACATCAAAAGCGAGTTAAATTGACACAATTTCTTTTTTTGGGGAACTCTCTAAGGCCCAGCCAGATTTGAGCGATTCAGGCTCCGCGGAATTTGGTTTTCGCCGCGCTGATTTAGACAAAACGGCATCTCCGGACTCTTTTGGAAATGGAAACTGGTGCCTTGAGGGGGTAATAAGCCACCAGTGGCCGCTCAAAGGGAACCGAGGTGAAGTTCGGCTTATGTCGGCGGGTTGTGGAGGCCAGCACATGCTCCACATGAAACACGTCACAGAGACTTAAGGTGCGTTTAGAGTCTGTTGGAAAAAAACACGACTATCGTCTTTAACAAGTACAAAGAGGCTATATCAGGTCTGTTCGTCACTTAAAGGCATCTGCTACTGAATTTTGACTATGAGGATGCATAAATGTGTTTCTCTCAATGGTCTTCCGTGACTTTTGCATTGGCTGCTGGAGTCGTAGTCCTGCTCAAACCCCAGCTCTACCTCCACCACTCCTGTTAACAGCCATTCCTTAATTACATCACAAACTGAGGAAACAGCTGCCTGCCGTCTGCTTGTGAGCATCAGCTGCTTTCATTTTCAGACTTGCAGGCAGCCGATGATCACGGTGCTGCCGAGTGTTGGAACGAGGTTTGAAAGGGCACTTCTTAAAAGTTTTTTTGGTTGGGACTGTTAGTAAAAACTCAAATCTCGAAACTTGTGGGACGCTTGAACTTTATCTATTTCCCTCCTTTTTATTATTCCATTTTTCTAAAACTGACCCTGAAGTAAAACGAGTCTTGATTAAAAAAGCTGAATGCAACGTTTCTGAATTTCGAAGCTCGTTTTCTACGTGCAAAATTGCGCATTTTGACCAGGGATGCCGAGAGCTTTGCATGTCATTCCTCCTGCACAGGTGTCTGCTTAACCTGGATAATGACAGAGATTTAAACATAACTCGCCCTTTTAAGTTCTCAGAGTAGACGACATTGTTTTGGAAATTAGCGAGGAAGTCCCGACCCACACGGCGCATCTCAGGTGACGCAAAGTGATGAAATGCGCATGTGTAATTTCCTTTTAGAATTTTTTTTTTTTCTTTCCGAGACTATTTGGAGCCTTTTCTCACACAACCAGCGAGTCCTGAAATTAGATGACCTTTCAATTTGCCGGGGAGATTTATCTCTTAAGGGAGAGAGAGCGGAGTAGGAATTGCATTTGTCCCTGAGAGTTGGGAGCAAAACACAGGCTGACGTTTTTATGTTTTTACATTACGCGTTTACCCATCTCGGCCCCGTTCGCGTAGGACTCACGCGTACAAGCTGATTTCACTTGGAAAAATACCATTTTAAGCCAGCTGAAAAGAGATAAATCTGATCCTGGGAACGTTTATCGATGGCTCTGCCAGTTGGATATCAACAAATCATTTGTACTGAGAGACAAAATGCTCCGATTGTCTGAATAATTCAAGTCTCGCATGTGAAAAAACCTTCAAAGTCCCGTTGGCTCAGCATCTTCATTCCTTGTGAATCAACTTGTTTTCAGTGTTGAAAGGTCACTCGGCCTTTAAAACGCGACACGTATGAAGGAGCGCTGGATGGGAACGGCCTCTGTTGAACGGTGTTAAATAATGAACGAGCCCGTGACTAATTAGTGACTCATGAATCTCCCCCTTTGAAGGAGCAGAGCAGCACGTGCACACCTACGCCCTCTTTCCTTCTGTGCCCGTCTTCCTTTTGTCATCGCGCCGCGCTGCTCAGCGGTTGCTTTCAGATGCCTGTTTTTTTTGTTTTTTTTCTTCGCCCGTTTCCCAGAGGCTCTAACTTCGCTCCTCTCAGCAGCCCGCC
>CAJRST010014446.1:1113110-1173200 GCA_907169785.1 Menidia menidia
CCCCCCCCCCCCCCCCCTCCCCGCTGCCTCTCCCGCAGTCTCAGGAATCAGGCGCAGGTTTCACCACTGCTGAGGAAGCAACCGCGGTAATCCTCGGGCTCAGCTTCAAAAAGAGCCTCCAAAGGCATCTCCTCGCTATGGTTTAGGGGAAACTCACCAAGCTCTCCCCCCCTTTCCTTTCCTACCTGCCTGTTCCTTCAAATGTCTTACTTCGCCTCATGCTTTTATTTAACACAAATAAATGTTTCTTTTTTTTTTACCATTCCCGGTCCGATACAAGTAAGAGTGGAAGCGGACTAAAAACTTTGATAAAAAGATACGACTAGGACATCGGGAAAGCATTGGAAGAAGAATAAGCTAACAGAAAGTCAGGAAAGGAATGAGAGTGAGAGAAAAGCAAAAGAAGGGAGTTCCTTACAGTTGGAATGGTTGCAGGGATTATTATTGGGCATCACAGTTTGTGTGTTCGAAAGAACCGGGCATCAAAATTGTAATCACGTTCAGAGATGGGGCAAATAAGTACCTCTGAGGAGGCATCTCCTGAGGATTGAAGATCGTTGAACTTGGTGATGAAGAGCTCAAAACAACTCACATATGATGAAACCGACAACAGAAACACTCCAACGCCGAATTACAGACCTAAAACCAAAACCAACAGCAGAGAAGCCTGACAAGGAACCAACGAGCAAACCTGAGAAGGGAGCTACAGACAGCAGAGGAGGCAGATGGCAAACACGGAAGTTAAAGAGTAAATACAGGATTCTGGATCTGAGTGAGAGGAATGAACCAGACGCGCATACAGGGGATAGAGTTATTGGGAGTGGAAACAGCCGAGGGGAAGAAGCCAGGAGCCGAGCAGAAGAACCAGGACAGGCCGAGGACAGGAATCAGAAGACACTGAAACAAAATGGAACACGAGGAAAAACCAAGAACAAGGAAACAGAGGAAAACCGCGAGAAAAACAAAAGAAACCCCAGAAACTCAACCTCAACCCAACCAGATCTGAAGGTTTTCTTCATTAATGATTAATGGCACACATCAATCAACCAAACAACACTCAGGCTTCAGTGGGTAGGATCACAGAGGTCACTGGTCGAAGCTCTCCCTGTTTGGAGGAGCAGCAGGCAATTCCAGCACAGAGCAAAAGGCAGATTTGACTTTAAAAAATGCCAGTTTGTCCCCCTGGATGCTATGACATACACTATAAAATCTGTGGGGCTTCCAGACATTTATCTCCATTCATCCACCGAGTCTGATGGGGTTGTGTAAGACTGGTTGGTAGAGCAGAACTTCTGCAAAGACTCAACACACAGCAAATGTTTGTACTTTTCCCGGCTTTACACTGTCTTTACGACTGTCTGGTAGTTGGCTTACGGGGATAAAACAGGCAGAAATTTGGGATGCAGCTGATCTGTGATGCGCAGCCGTCACTCATTTCGTGAGTAGCAGCGTCAGGGTCTGTAAAAATACTAAAAAGCGACAAAGAATAAGCCCTAAAGGATCATGATAAAGCATGTTCTCTGTTAGCTTAGCTTCGCTCCAACCCCTACAGTTCCCAAACCGAGAGCCCCTGCCTGCCGTTTTCCTAAAATACCCGGTCTAATTAGGACGAGAAAGCCCCACAATGGCGAGCAGATAAGGACAGATTTAAGATTACATGGTATCGACTTTCCAATTCAAACCAATTTTCATTTCCTAAAATCCAACACTGGTTAATGAAATCCTTGAATCAATTCGGGAAACTTAATTAAACCCCGCGTTAGCGTCCGTGAGCAGGTAGGTTGACACTACCGGTGGCTCATTAGCGCAAAACAAGAGGTAGAAGTCCCGGGTCTCGGTGGGCACGAGGAGCCGAGAAATTACTGGCAAAAAGGTGGAGGACCTGTGGGAAATCGGTTAAAGGCAGTCTAATGATTTAGCCTCTGGGAGCTGTGGCGAATTCAGCGATTCCACTTTAGTCACCGGGCATGCAGATAAGGCATATCTGGGCCAGGGCTGTCTCAGACAAAAGCCGGCCGTTTTTTAAGACGATTCATTAATCATTTTTGCAATTATGTCCGCACCTTAATGAAAATAAGAGAAACTTCTCTGTGATCTTTATTAGAGGCTCATTTTCTATCTCTCGGTTCTCCGGGTTCCCTCCACGGCTCAGAAATATGGCGTCGGTTCCCATGACGATGTGCTCCTCTAACAGGAATTATCCCTTTCCCCTCCATTATAACAACCTTATGTCACGTCTAGGCGAATGTCTCGTTTCCCATGTCCTGTGCCAGTGCGTTTTCGTCTTTCGTCTTTCGTCTCCCCACGCCATGTAAGAGTTTGATTATTTGCCCTTTGCCATAGCCATGTTTTGCCACAGCCTTGCCACAGTTTTGTTAATCTTTATTTTGTTACTTTGCCATAGCCTTTCTTACTCCTTGATAATTTGCCACAGTCTAGCTTTTCGTACCATGGTCTTATTTTTGTCACAGCCTTGCCATAGCCTTGTTTTGACCACAGCCATGTTAATCTTGTTTGTACTTTTGCCATAGTCTTGTTTTGATACTTTGCCACAGTTTTGTTAACCTTGCTTTGTTACTTTGCTCATAGTTTTGCCACAGCCTTGTTTTTGAAACCTTGTCCTGTCATCCACTCTTGAGTGCGTTTTTGTTCAAATAAACCTTTTTCACGAATCTCCGCGACCGAGTCCTCCCTCCAAGATCCACCCTCATGACACCTTACTTGCCTTTTTTGGGGATAAAATGCCAGGAGTGAAGTTGTCCCGTTCCACTGATGACACTGAACTCAGACAGGCGCTGCTTAAACATTTAAAACGGAGGAGGCCCCACTTCAAAAGGGAGCGGCCTCGCACAATCACTGTAGCCCTTTCTTTTTCGATTAGCTCACAGTCTGGCGGGCTGGCACGCTCACCCGCGGCCGGGCCCAGGCCCTGAAATATTGATGGCTCCTTCTCCGGAGTCAACGGAACGCTTTGCGCCCTCGTTCCTCTGGGTGACTTTATGCGTTTTGGATTGTTCTTGACGGCGTGCGCGATTGTTTGCGAGATCCGAGTGGGCGTGCGGCGACGCACCGGCGGTGGATCGCACTCCAATCCGATACATTTTACTCAATACAGCACACGCATTAATCTTTTACAAGCACGAGACAAGAAATGCTTCTTTGTTCACCGGGATGAATCCCGCGGCTCACTATCTTTCTTCCTCAGCCTGAGTGATGCGTCCTTATTATCTGCAGTGTTTTACAAGTCCATCTACAGCGATTCACCTTTTGGCTCCGGCGTGGAAGCTCAGAGAGGCCAAGTTCTGAAGGAATCACAGGCTTTTTCTTTCATTTTTTTTTCTTTTGCTTGTAATATCCAGTAAACAAGACCTCATTATTTCCAACTGTGTGATCCTGCAGTCATCAGGGATGTAGAACAGACATCTGCACTGGTAATTGCCATCGCTCATGTGCTCAACAAATGAACGGCACTTAACATCTGAGGGGGGAGAGAGAAACCTTTGCGTTTTTTTTTGTTGTTTTTTTTGGTTCAGAACTTCCTTGATTTCTGCAACGAGGACAAAGTGCTTTCTTTGCGTGCCGTTTCACACACAAAGCGTTCTCCGCGTGAAACCCCGGCGCGTGATTTATTTCGCTCATCGCCGAGAAGCGAGCGGAGTTTTTGGTGTTTGTTCATCCTCGTGGCTTTCTTTTTCCCTTCCCTGAACTCGACTGAGTCTGAACAAGTCGCGTTGGAAAAGTGTGTCAGGCATTGCCTAAAATGGTGAGGTTTGTTGTAAGGGTATGACACTGAGGAGCAGATAGCATCTGATATTAGTTAGAGCTCAGGCCAGCAGAGGGGCTATACACTTAGTCATACGATGACACAGCCCCCTAATGGGGTAGAGAAGAGATGTGCTGATATCGTTAATTGATGGATTAGAAGCATATAATTCCCTGTAGAGAAAGGATGATCAAGAGCACGGTGGAGGGCAGCAGGAGCTCCGGTAAGCGGAGGGACCAGGAGCTCGAACATGACCTGAGTGGTTAATTGAAAAGGGAAATTCCTGTAATATTTTATTGAAATGAGGCCGGAGGAACACACGAGGAGGAGCATAAACGGGGGCCGGGGGGTGAAGAGAAGCGCGAGCTGTGGCTTCGGAATGAAAATGAGCAATAAAGAGAGCGGGCCGCTGACAAAATTAGAGCTCGGGATGCGGGGTAAATGACGAGAGGAGCTCAGGAGACGCGACTTCTGACGCCGGATGGACGGGTTAAAGCGATGGAGGAAGGTAAATTCCCATTGGAGACGTGGATGGATGGGTGGAGGAGAGATCTCCAGAGGAAAACGGCAGATCCCCGTCGAACGCTAGGCTTTCATCTGGCCCACACAGTGTCAGATCAATCCAAATGCCCGCCCATCATTAGGCATCAAAGAGCTGTAGGAGGTTGTTTCTGTCTGCACGCAACTAATCCCCTCTAAACGCGGCTTCTCGCCGAACAACGCATCCGCAACGCATTTCTCCATGGTCTACGCTTTTTTGCAGTGATGATGCTATAGACCTGTGTTTTTTCTGTCAAGCAGCGGGGAACTCAGGGCCGATGAAGAGGTTCAGCATCTCCGCCGGGGGGGGGGAAAGTCTTCATCGGTGGCCTCGGGCTGATAAATGTTCCGACAGGAAGTTACAGGACACGTAAAACTAAGGTCAGTTCGCATTTTTTTTCACCGCAAATAAAACCCTCTCCACGGTAACGGATGACAAATGGAGTCCATTTCCTGGTACTGTCAAGAGATCCCCTTTCCTTTCCCCTCACTCCTGCACTCCCCTTTTATGTAGCTGTTACGGTTCCTCCGTTAATAAATAATTCAGGACAGATTTTTCATTTTATGAGTGAATCTGATGTTTATCCGCTCTTTTTGCTCTTGACACACACCCACCTTTGTGAAAATAAAGCGCTGCATCTCATGCTTTTTTCCCCCCCCATTGTCTCTAACCCACTAAAACGATGTGTCAGCACTACTTGAGTTTCTTCGGTGTCTCTTAAGTATCCCTCCGCCATTATTTTGCCGCTAATCTCAGTCCCGCGCTGCCCTCCTCTCTCGCAATCCGTGACAGTGACAAACGCAGACAACAAAGCTACTGATCCTGATACCTCTGTGCGTCTCAATAATGGAGCAACTTGATATGAAAGCTGCGTTTGCTGCATGCTGCATCCCATCAGTCAACAGGGATTCACGGATGTGCTATCAGTGGCTTTTCTTTTTCGGCCCCTTTTCTGCATCCGCGAGCAGCTGCGATTTATTCCGAAACGTCCTCCCACTTCTGTCAGAACTTTTTCAGCCAATCTGTCAAAAACGGAAAGAGTTCGCGCGGAGTTTTAATTAGCGAAATGCCCATTTCAGCAACCTTTCAACAGTTTTGCACGTCCATTTTAAACGCATATCAACACCTGTAAGTCTAACATAATCATAGCAAGTTGTCAAAGCAGTGTCAAACTATCCTCGAAACCTCAAACTAACCTCGAAAACACATTTTTGTATATCCATTTGTTTAGAATTATTACATATTAAAAACTATAACATTGATCTCAGTTGTTTTATTACTAGCTTCTAACTAAACTGATCAGACTATGAATGTAATATTTATACATCACGTTCAGCCATTTAAACTATTCCCAGACCCACAAAGAGATGAACTACGGGAAATGGAACTTAACATGCTCGTTTTTGGATGGTGGGAGGAAGCCGGAGTACCCAGAGAGACCGCCCGCCCGATCAGGGACACCATGCAAACCCCAGACAGGAAGGGCCCCCGGCTTCCTGGGAATTTGGTCCGGGAACCCTCTCGCCCACGCCTAAACCGCCATTAAGCCGAAATCACTCCACAAGGGCCTGTGAGCATCTTCTACAGAGACTCAGTCAACTGACAGCCATAACTCTCATTCCATGAGACGGGCACTTTAAGCCTGATGCATCTGTTGAAAAAAAAAAGACTGGGGGGGGGGTAGGAGGATCCGGGGGTGTCAGAGATAAAGTATTTATTCAGTACTCACTTTGGTTCAAAAGGCTTATTAATCTGAAAGAAACTTCTGCTGGTGGAGGCAGATGGTCTCGGAAGGAAGAAATGCCACTACGAGAAAAAAAAAAAAATCACACTCCAGCAACGGCGTTAATTACTTCTTGCTCTTGTCATTCTTAATGTTTAACATTTTAGAGAAATGGAAGAAGAGACTTTTCAGCACAATAATGCCAAACTTCATCGCGCGGTGGGGAAATGAAAGCCCCAAATACACCCGTTCTGCCCTTTTTTCCTCGTGTCCCACATCCTCTCCGTCTCAAAGGTCCCTTGTAGGTTTATTATCTCTCGCGAATCGTATCGGTTCCAAAACACAGACGGGGTTGTATTGCTGCGTTGTTGGCTGATTCAATTTGGATCGAGCCCATTCAGACGCCATGTGGATTCACAAACATCTGCCGCAGATGGGGAAAAAAAGATACCCAAAACCTTGTCAGAAAAAAGTGTATGAAAAGTCACCTATTGTGAGCAATTTGCCGCTGTCAGTTATAATATTGACTTCCAGGAAAAAACGGCTTCATTCAGGCAAAGAAAAGAGACCGAACAAAAAAAAACAAAAAATCACTCTAAATTATACAGGTGTTTATGAGGCTGTCACGGCAGATTGCTACTGTACACTCCCTCAGGACACAAATAACAAAACAAAGTCAGGGATGACGAGACTGCTATCTGCCAGCGGTGAATTCTTAGAAAACAGAACACGTCACATCTTCAAGGAAGAGTCTCGGCGGCTCGTTTTTTTGACACGCAGCCGAGGCGAGGGGCACGGGAGTGGAAACCAGCATTTGCTCCGTGGATTCCCTCATTGAAGGAGAAATAAAGGGGAGGCCTCGGGCCAAACTCAAAGACAGGAGGATCTGGAAGCACCTCAAATGTGCATTAAGAAGAAAAAATGGCGCACATGTAAACAAGGAGCTCTTTAGGAAATGATGTGATGGCTTTTTCTGACCCCCGAACACCTGGAAACAAACCAAGTGCGAACCATTCATGTCTTCACCTTTGTAAACCTGTATTAAGGTGTACTAAAAAGGAAAAAAAAAAGGCAATTCTGTCAGTACCTTGTCCTTTTTCCCATCAAAATCCCATAATGCTGCATCTAATATGAATGTAACAAACACAGCTTATCAGGAATGAGTGATTTAAATTCAATTCAATTCAATTTTATTTATATAGCGCCACATCACAACAACAGTTGTCTCACAGCGCTTTCCAAACAGAGCAGGTCAGACCCCACTCTGAAGTTAATTACAGAAACCCGACAATTCCCACCATGAGCAAGCACTAGGCGACACAGGCGAGGAAAAACTTCCTTTTAACAGGCAGACACCTCGAGCAGAACCATGGCTCAGGGTGGGCGGCCACCTGCCCCTATAAGCTATAACCATTTTCAAATTTATACAAAACTGTCAAATATATATCCCTAAAAGACTTTTCTCTGTGTGGATGGAAACACAGTTATTGCATTAGCAGAATAAGCTACCGCTAACAGTCGCGAGGACACAGTCAAGCATCTGGCTGTCCATGTCCAAGGCTCACACGGATATTTGCATAATTAACAAAAGTTATTTTATTTAAAAGGAATTTAATGTATTTCAACTTAAGATATTTGCCTAAACCTGACAAATTAAAGTTATTATCACTCAAAGCCAATCAGGACATGGCGACCGACCACCTTTCAGGAAAGACATGTTGCGTTAGGGCAGTGCTTCTCAATTATTTTCTGTTACGCCCCCCCGGCAAGACAAAAAAATGTTCGCGCCCCCCCACTCCCCACCGTGACTATACATCTCTGAATAACATTTGATCCTTATTAACATTAAAGAAAAGGAAAAAAGAAAGACATATGGTCAAACTTACAACTTTATTAAATCGTGTTTTAAGTCTGCAACAGAAAAGATTTTAACTGCATCAATGCCTGAAATTAAATTTAAAAAATCCTTGTTTAAACTGTAAACATGTTTGACCAACTAATTGCACCGTTGCAAAATTAAATCAAAATCAATAAATAACATTTAATAATTATAATAACCAATAAACTACAAAAACAACAAAAATAATAACTAATTTATATTCAGTTCAGCAACATTAACTCAGGAGCACAATATATAAAACACTTAGCATTCGGGTGACTTTCTTTTGTCTCGTTATCTTTGTCTCACTCCGTTTTTCTTTTCATCCTGTTAAAACTTTTCCATGTTGGGGGGGTTATGTTGAATAACGGAGGCTATAGACAGAACAGTCGGAGCTGCTAACCGAGGCTAACCTGTTGTATTTTAAGTCCTAAAATGTTGCACTGACGTAACGATGAGAGCGCCACTGCCCCTACTGGAGTGGATGCGCAATTACACTTTATACTAGTATGGCCCAAAAAAAAGGCTCTTCCCCAGGCTCACACGCGCCCCCCCCAGGTAACGCCCCACGCCCCCCAAGGGGGGCGCGCCCCACTATTTGAGAAGCACTGCGTTAGGGACAGAGCATAAGTCAACGCCAACTATCTGAATTTTCCGGCCTCTTAAATGAATCACTGGAGAAAGATGTCTGCTCGGGCGTGAAAGCGCTCGTGGGAGCCGTATTTCCCTCCTGCTGCTCGTTTCTGCTGGTTTTTACAGGACGCCGTTATGGGACGCATTTAAGGAATCAACCAAGCTGCCTACATGTTGGTCTGATATTTTACATTTATTAAAAATATATATGATATATTCGGATACATTACATCTGGTTATCAAGACTTTTTAAATGTTCCTGGTATTATTTATAATGCTAGTGTTTGAAATCATCACAAACTCTGGTTTCTTATCCATTAGAAGATCTGAATAACTGAGGATTTGAGATTTTCTTTGCAGCATCATATTGTTCAGACGCTCCGTAATGAAGTCAAACGGTGATGAAAAAGGAAAATCAGATCATCGAGCCGCGGCGGAATAAATATTTCAAATCTAAATGCCAGCTGCTTTGCATATGTCAGGTCACCGCTGCACTTTGCCGTCATAAAGCAAGAACACATACGGTGTTAATCCACAGCCTCGCCGCAGGTGCGTCATCCTGTTATCTACATCATCCTTTTTAGAGGTTCAAACCGCAAAACGTGAGAGATAAATGAAGAAAAAATCAACCTTTTTCTTTTCGGTGTGTCATGAGTTTTTCGTCTGCAGAAGTTATTCCGGCTGTCACGCCTCCACATTCCTCCGTGGGTGATTGGATAGGCTTTCAAGAGACAAAAGAAAATGGAAAATGCACAGAGGAATATTTTCCATAACATCTGTTTCACTCAGTATGCAGAATCAGTTACCCCCCCCCCCCCCCAAGACTCATTTCCCCTCTTTATTTTATTTATTCGGAGAAAAGCGAATATTGTCTCACGCGCCACGAGGTGCACCTAGGAACCCCCCGCGCATGGCTAAATGGGAACTTTTATCGCCGTCCCCACCAAGAATGGCAATTAGCCGCGGTAGGCTGGGGGGAAAAAACACGCGGAAAAAGTTGGTATGCAGAGAGCCGTGCGAAGTTAATGGACTTTTAAATCGACGCGGCGCGCCCGAATTCCCTCATTAATGCCGTCCCTGGTCCCTGCCCACACGGCCGTTTGATTTCAAAGGTCAGCTCTCAAATGTCAACTTAGGAACGGTAAATAGAGTACACTTTTATGACGCACGCGCCGGGTTTTCAAAGAATGGGGAGTGAAAGAGTGGCAAAGTGAAGAGGCCCCTTTATTCGTCGTTCTGTGTTTACTTTTCTTGGTCTATTCAAGCCCCGGACTGCATCTTTTTTTTTTTGCTTTCACCGATCACGCTGAATGTTTTGATGCTTCAGTCAAATAAAATGTTTATTCTTAAATGTTGCGTTTGGAGAATACAAGATCCAAACGCGGCCCGGATGGGCACCTCGAGATATGGAAGGTAAAACAAATGAAGAAAAGTGATAAATAAATACAACTACATCTCTGACAGCCACACTAAACAGATCTCAGACTCAGAGAAAAAACCAAAACAGGCAAATGGCCATAAACTAAACATTTACTTAAATTGCCGAGTAACCATGGCAACACGGCTAAAAAGAGGAAAAGGCAGAGAGCACACAGCTATTAGGCAATAAAGCACAACAAACACCAGCCTTCTGGGATAATTAAACACTTGGTTAACATTTAGATTGTACTCAGTTCACAGAAAAACTCATGTTTTCTGTCTGGATGTGGACACATTGACAAAATGGATGTCAAAACATCAATGCTGAGATTATTGAAACAATAAATAAAGTCTGTCTTTTGGTTTGTGTTCACAGTGCTGCTCACTTATGAGATGAAATCCACTTGGGGCCAATCTTACATTTAATTGACCAATAAGTATCAAGTATTGACGGCACTGTGATAAACCATTGCTGTAGATACTGATCACTTATTATTAAAAGCTCCCGCTCTACGCTTAAAAACCTTTATTCCACAAGTTGTGGAGGTATTTTGAACACAAAGCAAAGCGGTGACGTACAAAAAGACAAAAATAACCGATGCAGCAGCCAAACTGGAGCTGGAGGTTTGACCCGGTTGATTTATTTATTTTTTTAATCAATTTTTATTCAGTTTTCAGAGTTTGCGAAACAGTACAAGACAACCAACTCCATTGTATGGGATGAAAGCCACATAAAAGAAAAAAAACATGATAAAACAAACAATGAAACACACAAAAAGAACAGAGCCTGTGTGAAATTGTGTTACCGTTGCAACCATCTGGTTGATTTCCCCAAATATATTTTCTTTTATATTCAACTTATACGTAAGATGATCCATGACCAACATACCATCAATAATTGACATCCAATGCTTGTAACTTGGAGAATCAGACTTAAACCAGTTCTTAGTAGTTGTCTTCTTCCCAGCCACCAAAAGAAAATGAAAGGAAATGTTGGTTAAAAGTTTTAGGAATCAGACAACCCAAAACATCACAGAAAACTGAGTGAACATTTGATTTGAGGTGTAATAAAATACAGTATCAAATTTTTTTCCAACTAAATTCCCTCCATTTCAGAGATTGTGTCTTGGTTTGGTGTGTTTTCCACATTTATTACCACATCCCCTCTGGAATCTCCACACCCAGCCCCCGTTCCCATTTGGCTTTTACATATAATGTTGACTAGAATGCATCAAACATCCATACAGAACCTCCATGGCCTTCGGAATAGCTTGTACAAGTAACTTTATCATGGGATGTTGTCACGTCTGGTGTCTCGTCATGTCTTGATTACATATTGTGTACACCTGGGGTTCCCCTCCCTCATGTGTTTAAATAGTCCTCGTTTCCCCTTGTCTTGTGCGAGTGCGTTTTTGTCCGTTTCCTCCGTCTGGTTTTCGTCGTCTGTCCTTCGTCACCCCCACGCCATGTTTGCTTCTGCCATAGTCATAGCCTTGTCACAGTTTTGTAAATCTTTATTTTGTTACTTTGCCACAGTCTTGTTTAGTTATTGCTTTGATACTTTGCTCACAGTTTTCCACAGCTTTGATTTGTACTTTGTCTGGACATTCACTCACCCATGAGTGTTTTTTGTTACAATACACCTTGTTTTCCGTCATCTCCGCACCTGAGTCCTCCCTTCAAGAACCCACCTACATGACAGATGTATTCTATCCTCTGCAGTTTCAATGCTTTGGATAGAATAGTCACTCATTTGAAGATATCTAAATAAGTCCCGATTCATTAGATGAGGTGTATTCTTTAGTTCTTGAAAGCTTTTCCTTTTACCTCTTTTAATAGTTGTACACGTGGCTCTTATTCCCTTTTCTGCCCAATGTTTAAATCTAACATCGTATTTCCCTGGAGTAAATTAGTCGTCAAATGGAATCCATTTTAATAGTCCGATTTTCCTTTCCTATTTTCAATTGTCCCACTGTCGAATACCGTGTATCTAAAGTAAAGAATATCACCTGGTCAAATTTTTTTGCTCATCTTCCATATACGCTGGGTGTCTCTGTTTGAATTGGGTATTTTTTTCGTAGACATCTCAACATCTCTTCATCGAGCTAGGGAAACGTGAACGGCAGGAGAAACCTCCACGCAGACTTTTATTCTACCAAACTGAAGATGGTAGAATAAAGGTGTGTAACTCAGAGAGCAGGCAGCAGTAGGAGGGAGAATTCCAAAAGGGGAGCAGCCGAAATTGAAACCTGGCTCTCAGACAGCGGTATCTGTCCGTTTTAATTGGCTTTCCTAATGATCAGATCACTGCCTCTGCCCGTGGATGCGTTCCCAACTCTAAATATAGACCCAGGTTTGTCACAAAACGAGACGATTAAAAGCCACACAATCTGAAAAAGCCTTTGTTAATTTGCCCGGAAGGCAGGAGGGGTTTCCGTCGCCCGTCCCAGTTGCGAGGCCCTCATAAGATTCTCCAGATGTTTCCGTCTGCCCTTTAATCCGCTCGCTTTGTTGTCAACAAAACAGGAAAGTTTTGTCTCATTAATTATTGTTTTGCTCTCCGCCTCTGTGTCGATTGGGTCTCAAATGCCATGTTTGGAGCCCATAATAGAAGCCGTGTTGTGCATTCGTCTGGGCTTAAGGGGGACGTGGAGGGGAAGTTAAAAACAAAAAACGACACACTGGAGATTGAGGAAAAGGTTAACACGAGGCAAAGGGAAAAAAACATTCCAAGGGACACAACACAGCTTTTACTCTGGAAAGAGCCGGCGTAGGATTCCAGTCTGGAAGAATCCTCAGATTATCCGAAGAAGCTAATAAACAAGATAAGGAATTTTTTATTTTATTTTTTGACAAACAGGTTAAACAAATAAAGGAAAAACCCTGACATCCAGACAAAAAAAAAAACAGCCATGTCTTACTCAGTTCTGCTGACTCATGCATCCATACGCAGGCTCCGGAATATCGGGATAATTAATGTTTTTTCTCACGTAAACACAGCACTTCCCTCTGGACACAAAAGAAAGAGAACTAAAACAAGGAAAACAAGAGTCTGTATGGAATTCCCTCATCTGAGATCGCAGACGCGTGTCAGATTGTTCTGGAAGTCTCTGCGTGCATCGACTTCCTGTTCCCGGCGCCTGAGCGATGAGCCTGACACACACCTGTATTAATGGCTTCGTTTTTTCCGAGGGCCGCTGCTCAAGATGAAAGGGACGGGACGCTCTTTCTGCCGGTCGTCTCCACGCCTGTCGGCCATTGTCTAGACACGAGTCATGCGCTTGCATACTGAGAGAGGAGGTGACACGGCAAAAAGCTGATCATTCTGGGCCGTGAAAGCAATGGAAAAAGCTGCTGCGGAACTTTTTCGAGAAAAAAATGAATAAAAATTCAAGCAGGGCTTTAAAGCAAAGATCGGCTTTCAGCAAATACAGCCGCGTTGTGTTAAGGGGATTATGATTTTAATGCCCGCAAAGTTTCCGACACAATACTATCAAATGAATGCACGCCCCACTGTGTGTTTTTCCGCCGTCTGAGGCAGAACCGATGCCATAAACTGCTCATTATTCGCCGGGCACAAAAAAAAAAAAAAAAAAACCACGGAGAAAACTCTTTCAGTTCGAGGTCTGACACATTTTCCACAGCGACTTCTCAATCCTCCGCATCGCCCCCCTCCATCTTTAATGGAATCACCACGCGCAACCATCCCACAATCTGCCCCCATAATGCCTTGCCGTCTGCATACCCGCGGGTTATGTCTGTGTGCCACGCTATAATGTTTGCCCCTTATCTGACACGCGGTTATGCAAATATTAGGATCCACATGAATATCTGGTGACAAGACTTTTTCTCTCGCTCCCTCCGTTTCCACCCCCCCCCCCTCCGATTACCAAGCGATAGACTCGCTTGGCCTGAAATAGACTGCTGGCGTGTAAAAGTGATTAGTTATATCTCGTGTTTCGTAATGTAGCAGCCGCCACTGCCCCGGTCTTCATTGTCAACGTATGGATTGGTGTTTGTGTGCTCGGCGTACAAATGGACGGCTGGAGAGAGATGAAAAAAAGTCATTTTCATATGAAAAAAAAAGTCCTTTTCATGCCACCGGTTTGGCTGTTTAACTGTAATGTGCTTTGCTCTGCGTTTACTAATGACGGCGCGTTAGAGCTGAACAAGCAGGCAGAAAATATATATAGGGAAATTTCCCTTTTACAGCAGCTGTTTCATTACACAGCTCTGAATCTGAGATCAGATTCAAAGTCAAATGGGAATTAATCAGCTTTTGTTTTGTATTTCTTCCCTTAAAGTGGCTTTATTACCTTTTTTTCTGCTTCTACCAAACCACCATTTTTGCTGTCTGCCAACCCAGTGAGAGTCAAGCCTACACAATCAGAACGGCACGCTCTGAATTCATGATTCTGTGCTTCTGAACCCTCAGCTCAGTGGCCTTCGACTTTCCTGGCAGCAGCTGGATTTTAAAGTGAAGCGGCATTTCATGGATCCTGACTGGAACCTTAACACTCAACAAGGAAATAGCAGCCAACAATATATCATACCTTTACATGACTAACAAAATAAAGAGTTATTCTCTTTCATGTAATATTTAAACCAAACACTACGATGAAAATTATAATAATTATTGCCAATCTTATTAATTATTTATTTGCATGCAATGTTTTGTATGTTTATGCATTTAGCAGACGCTTTTATTCAGGGCGACTTACAAAGTAAGTCTTGAAAAAAGGAGAATTTAAGATTCAAAAAGAGGTGACATCCAATGCTAACCACTTCACCGAAAGGCGCTAATGCTAACCACTTCACCAAAAGGTGTTTATGCCAACCACTTCACCAAAAACATTAATGCTAACCACTTCACCAAAAGGTGTTTATGCTAACCACTTCACCAAAAGGCGTTTATGCTAACCACTTCACCAAAAACATTAATGCTAACCGCTTCACCAAAAGGTGTTAATGCTAACCACTTCACCAAAAACATTAATAATAACCACTTCACAAAAAGGTGCTTATGCTAACCACTTCACCAAAATGCGTTTATGCTAACCACTTCAGCCAAAAGGTGTTTATGCTAACCACCACAACCCAAAGCAAAGCTGGATTGTCTCCCTACAGAGGACTAACCCTGCTAAAGCTAACCCTTTTCACATTGCCACAAAGTAGAATATGATTATAAAATGGCAACTCTGCTGCTAAAATCCCCATTAAGTTGCTTGCTAGTTTGTGTTTTATGTTAGCTCGGGAGAACCGAGAAGGTTTGTACAGGGTTTCTAATTAAGTATTCCTGCTGTACAAATAAGGTTGATTATGGCAGAATTTTAGTTCCAAGTTCCTCAATGACTGTAATTAAGATCACTTATTAACCCTAATCTGACTGTACCACATCCCATTGTCAGGATAAAAAAATACATAAGAGAAAACTATGAATTAAATACGAGTTTTTGCAGAACAGTGGCCGGGGTGGGAGCGCAGTTCACAGGCATACATCACCAAAGTCTATAATATTTGTTAACATGTAAATAGGGGGCTGCCTCCTCATTACAGGATATAATCGGTCACGTAATGTGTTCATGCAAATCCATCTGCTCAGGTCGAGCTCTCGCGTGGCCCGACGGTGGTCAGGCATCAACACCACTGGATGTAGTAGAGCCAGTACGTGAGGAGTAAAATAACAAGCAGTCCCTTTTTTTTTTTTCTTTTTTTTTTCCTGTATCTCTCTATCACACACACAGAAAACAGTCTCCCTGCTCTGTAACGCACACAGACTCCATCTCCCTGAGGGGTAGTGATCTGTGACTCCTCGGCGTTGTGTGCACATCCGAGCTGACAGCGCACACAACACGGTCCGGGTTCCACATGATCGGCCGCAGCAGCTCTGTACGGCAAACACACCACGGCCAACGCGCGCTGACAGTGAGACGGCTCCGGAATTCCACCTGGTCCAGTCCAGGGCCCCCACAGTGTTCCAAAGTCATTCACATATCGGTGGGATTTATTTATTATTATTTATTCTGGCTGAGCTTTTCATGGCAATGAAATCAACACGTCAAGTTTAAGTTATTTTTTTTTAAAATACATCAGCAGAGTTTATAAAAACGCAGTTGAAAGTTTTACCCTGAATGCCACGGAGGCCACATTCAATTCAAAATGGAGGCAGCGGATCATGAAGGCATTTCAACATCCAGGTACAAATTTCTATATCGTCTGGAAGTCGGAACCCAGAATGTAAGCATGGTCAGAAAAAAAAAAAACGTAATTGTTACTTCAACGCCAATTTATTTTTGATCATATCATTTTCCTGACATTTTCACGCACCCCTTCACTTTTCCGCTTTGTGCCTGTCAGATTCTGACCAGTACGCCTGAGAAAATCTTTTATAAAAAGCAGACGATTTCCGAGGGAGCCCCGGCAAAACGTTAGATTCTCATCCTATTTTACTCACTTCTTTAATAAGATGAGATTTTTCAGACACACCGGGAGCCCAATCATCTTCTGAGCTTGCTTGACATCGAATGCAACTGAAGATATTGACAGATTTTTGCTTCGTGTTCATCATTATGAAGAAATCCAGCTTGTGTGTTTGCATTTTGGTGATACATCTTCTTAAAGTGAGTGCAGATTTCACACTATGAGGAAACCTCATGGGGGAAATGCCTGTTCACACGAAGCTAAACGTTTGTGCATAGATGCGACCCATTTAAATTCTGTCTTGTATACATAGACAGACGAGACAGACAAGAGCCAGCGACTCCTGCAACGCAATGCAAATGTGTCATTTCAACACTTCCCTGCCCTCCAGTCACAGGAGAGTTACTAATCATTTAACCAGGAACAACAACACTGCCACAACCCAGCAGAAATGTTCACTCGCGGTTCAAAGCAAGCTTAGTGTGCACGGCAAAAAGCGCACAAATACATAATAAACTGCTCTGAATGCGGCAGGGAAATGAAACAAACTATTAGAAAATCAAACGACAACAATGAAAAAGCCCCTCCATACATTCATTGCGGAATAGGGGGACACGCGTTTCCTTAATCTGTAGTGGCAGTATCGTCTTGTTTTTCCTCTTTTTAATCTAGTTCCCAAAGGTTCGGCTGCTGTTTTCTTTCTACTTATTTCTTGTCGATGCATTTTTTCTTTTCCGTTAATGAAAAATCAGCTGCTATGCGGCGGTTTTATCGTCTCTCGGCTTTAGCCAAAGTGCTTTTCCCCTAAAAGGCGAACAGTTAATAAATACAAAGCTACTGCTGACCCACGGATTGCTCAAACAAAGCGAGCTGCTTACCAGGCAAAATTTTTTATTCAGCAATATAATTACAGACCACAAGTCTAATTGAAAAGAAACATACGTCCTGTTCGGGTCTCCAAACCCTGGTTTTGTTCCTTTGTTCTGCAGCTATTTCCTCTATGACCTTTTTTATAAATGAAATGAATGTCAAAGTACTTCACCGTTTCTCTTTGCTCTTCTTCCAGTTTTGATTTCATTGTCAGAGCGTACGTCTATGGGATCAGGTGTCATTACGCTGTATCCATCCAATTTGAATTCAGCCAAGAAACACTCAAACATTTGCGGGTGCACTTTTTAGATGATGATCTTGGTTATTTCAGGATAATCCAGAAGGCTGAGTTGTTTTTCTTCTGGCCAGAATCATGACAAATATCTGTCTGTCTCTGTAGAGGAAGGACAAATGAATAGATAAATTAATGAAAAAAATCACTTAATCTGTAAATATCACCCTAAACCTAAAGAGAGCAGATGAACAGGTCCATTTTTTCTTTTCACCTACAGTCTTTTAGGTCAGATAGCTACTTGCTTAGATTAAGGCATCTTAAATTTCTGGTTAGGTTTGGGTTCACTTGATGGATTTATCAGTTTCATCAACTGAACTAAATCTAAATACAGTTCTACCAGCCCACTGAACAACTAAAAAAACTGAAAACAGCACGGTACTAGTCTAAAACCAGGCCTGCTCAAACTGCCAGTAGCTATAGCTGTGGGACCTTAATTAGTCCAGAAGTGTCCTATACAGCCCCAGAAGAATGGAAATGTAACTTATTGCATCACTTTAATGAAAATCCAACTACTTTGACATGTAAAAAACAGTAAATGAATACATCTGCTCATCATAAAACAAAATAGGCACATTACTATAGTTATCATCTTATAATTTGCCCTGGACTGGTTAGTATTACATCCTCTTATCTACTTTGCTTCACATTAAAAGCATTTTTAATAAATACATTAGTTGGTTGTTTGTTTTTTTCTTTTAAGATATATAAAAATTTACAGTCAAAGTTTCAACAGGCTCAAAATTATTTTATTTTGTTTAATATTTCATGTTGGGGCTACAATCTCTTGACACAACTTATATATAAGTAAAAACGGTATACTTAACGTTTTTACACAAATTTTTTTTCCGGTTACCAGTTATAATCAGATTTTTTTATTCCTAAAAACATGGAACTGTATTTTTTTTTTTTTTTTGGCTGTTTGGATAAATTAAAAAAAAAAAAAAATTATCCATACGGGTCTTTCCCACTACAGGCCAAAGCCACAGACCTTCTGAACCCAGAACATCGCAGATAATTACGAGTTTGACCTGTCATCCCTATTTTAATATCTGTCAAAGCGTCAGGTTGGGGAGGAGCCTCTGAAGAAGTAAGAAGGGAAACTGAAAGAAAGAAAAAGAGCGAGCAGTGGGAAGACGGTGAAAAATGTGTGAGCGGTATAAAGGCTCAGAGGGATCCCCGTGATGCCAAATGAAAGCACGGCGGCCCCAAAAAGTGAGCCGGAGCAGAATGTGAGAAGTGAGTGCGATGCGTTTTAACTGCAGGGGTTTGTGTAGGAGTGATGGGAGGCAGTGTGGAGCCCCGGGGTAATCTGTGGCTTTACTCTACAGCCTTCCACCACCTCGCAGGTGTCTTGTAGCGAAGATGCTACCATCATTTTTATTTCATTTTCGCTTTTCGCTTTCGCTTCCATTCGCCGGCTGTATTAATGATAGATGTTTGTGGCGTCGGCTTTGCGAGGTAGGCTCTCGTTAAGTTAACGGTATCCAAACACCGGCAGCGTCCAAAAGTCCAGGTTATCTCCTCAGATGATCTGTTTGAAGCGCCTGTTTGTGTTTACCCCTACAGTCATGCACACCTAGCTCGCCATCTTTGAAAAAGGGAGCTTGGATAAAGACGTTTTTTTCTCCCTTTCACAGATTCATCTTCTGTTCTCCCGCGTTTCAGTCTGAAGGAAATTTTTTTAAAAAAAGCAAAGAGTTCCATCCACGTGTATTCTCCTTTTTGCGAATAGTTAGATTCGGCCTTTTCGTTGTCTTCCGATTGGATGAGGGAATCCGGCCGTTCTTCTGCGGTTATGCATTATGGAGATGGCGGCGCGTTGCTGCTGCTAACTGGAATCGACAGGAGTTACTGCAGACATAACAGAAGCAGACTCTCACCACGGCCGAGGCCCGAACACACACACACACACACACACACACACGCTCCGCGAGACTTCCTCATCAATTATGAAGGAGCTCTGAGAACCATCCATTACGTCCAATCAGCTGGAGAAATCACTGTTTTACCACCATTAGCATTTTTCTCTATTCATTAGGAGAAAACCGCACGCGCACCCACACGTCTGCAGACAATGCTCCCAATAAGCCGGGATGAATACAGAGAAGCTAAACAAGCCCCTCGGAATGCAAAGAAAACCAGTTACAGTCCCCTATTTTATTCATGACCTGAATTACACGCTCGCACAAATGGGGCTCCGAGTCATGCTAATTACGCAGAAAAAAAGAGGCTTGTTAGGAAAAAGACTGAATGGATTAATCCAATGAGGGGTCGGACGGATACCATCAATAGTAGAAATAAATCGATAAATTCAACTTTGGTTTGGTACAACAAGGCAGTTTTTTTGGAAGGGCTGGACGGTACAAGCTGTTAGCCACCGAGTGGTCAAACCTAAGGGCCCCTCCAGTCCAGGCAGGAGGTCCGGACCACCAGAGGGGATCACAGGACAAACCCAGGCAAGGCACGAGGTGATTAAAAAGGAGAGAAGCTCTCTGAACCGACCGCCCATCGGGTCTGGAAGTTTCATTAAAGCCAAACAAGTTTCACTTTGTGTTTTTTTTTCATTTTCAAATTCCCTGACAGATCCAGGTTTTAAAAACCCAGAGCTTGAAAGTTGGAATAGATAAAAACATGGTTTACAAACTCAATCCTTGTCCTGTTTGACCTAAGCCAAAAAGAAATTCTCCTTAAAAACAGTAAACTCAGTGACGGGTGCAGAGAAAAATCAGAATCAGATTAACTTGATTAATCCCTTGTGGGAAATTCTCTTATTTTGCAGTGTACCCGAAAAAAATTGAATATATAAACTTTACTATCAACAGTATTACCAAATCTCAGTGTCTAAATGACTATGGCTGCACATGACCGGGTTATTGCAAATAGTGAAGTACGAAATAAATAAATAAATAATAAGTAATGGAATGAAATGACTGTCAGGGAGATGAAAACATTATGTGGTTTTAAAATGGGAAAGGGGAAATTTAATTTCCCAGGACTCTCCGTGATTTTCATCCTTACTCTCTTCATCAGTGACATTAACGATGCAAACGAGCTCCGGAATTTTTCACCGACCTGAGGAATTTCGGATTCAACCGGCTAACCGCTGCATTTGCTTGCATCGGAATTCGTAGGAAAAGATAACCTTTCATAAACAAAACAGAAAAAAAAGAAGAAAAGTCTTGAGCTTGAATCAGATGATGTGGGCGGGGATTAGGTGGTAGCTAAATTTGCTACTATGAAGAATGAAATATTCAAAAGTCTTTTTTTAGGAACCCCCCCCCCAGGAGCTAAAGGGATATTTAAGGCCCAGTTTTCCCATCAGAGGGGCACATGTGAGGGCAGTTTTGGGGCAGATGTGAGGGCAGGGGTGCCTCCCGTCTCCGGCCAGAGACCTCCAACACTCGTCTTTAGATTCTACGGCTTCTTTCTACGTAAAAAAAGAAAAAGAAAAAGTAAAAAAGAAAGTTGGCCGAAGCTTTGAAAAGTGTTGATGAGCCGGAACTCCGCTTATCATCCTCCATCTTTTCCGTGCTCCCCACTCGGCCCTCACCCCTCGCTCCGCCCTGATATCGTCCACATCCACGTACACACACACACACACACACACACACACACGCCCGGCTGCGACACACACCCCCAGGTGCGCTCGCGGGGGCCGAAAACTTCTATCAGCGCCGCTTTGTCTCTGGGATGGTAATTAGCAGCCATTGTTGCTGTTCTGCTAATCAGAAATCTCACACACACACACACACACACACACACACACACACACACACAGCGATGAGGGTCATTATCTCACCATCAAGGAAGGAGAAGAAAGAAAAAAATAGACCAGGGAGGATGAAGAGAGAGGTGTACGCACGTGTGTGTGTGTGTGTTGTGTGTGTTGTGTGATATTTGCCATGATAGAGTTCACAGTCTTATCAAATGAAATTGTTAAAATGAGATAGTTTTTCAAATCATTTGCATATAGAGGAGTTTAATATCAATTATGAGATGGGACTCGGCGCGTCACCCCTTCAGATCCGGAGATATTTTCCTCTGGAAATAAAAAAATTTTTTAAAAAAAAAGGCTTTGAGGCTGAAACAGTGTGGTTCTGCCGGTTAAATGAGGCTGAATACAGAACGGCCATGACAAAAGGAAATAATGAAGTGGCCACTGAGGACAGGTGAGCTGGAC
Source organism: Menidia menidia (assembly GCA_907169785.1). Classification (NCBI taxonomy): domain Eukaryota; kingdom Metazoa; phylum Chordata; class Actinopteri; order Atheriniformes; family Atherinopsidae; genus Menidia; species Menidia menidia. The sequence goes on from CAJRST010014446.1 coordinate 1,134,834, forward strand.
TGAATAAAATCCAATCATATTTTTTAATGAATAGGATTAGAGCGATGACCATGTTTAATTGTTTTATTTATCCAAGTAAAAGTTTCTGACACCAGTAAAGGGCCATTCGATTTTTTCGGAGAGCTGTGCTTTGAAGCCACAAAAGAGAGCAGGTAATTAACTCAGCGTAATTGAACAGATGCTAAAATCCCTAAAACCACAGAAGAAAGTCTTCAGAGTTTTCTGGATTTTTGGGGACACAGCAGCCCAGAGGGGGTGGCCGCTTTTCTTTTGTCCGGAGAAAAATCCACGTTTGAACAGTTAGAAACTTGTTCACCGCACAAGAAACAAGATGGAAAACACAAGTCCAAACAAACCTCAAACAGTAAAAAATACGAATCCGATATTCAGATTTTTGTGTGTGTGTGTGTTTAATGTCACGAAATAATTCAAAATCAGGAACTAATTTGATGATTGTGACAGTGAAATGTAACCAAACGGCAAACAGTTTGGTGACTTCATTGCAAAATTAAATTCTAATCTTGACAAAGGTAGAAATTAGGCAGCTAAAAAATAACTTAAGTGTCAAATAATGGACGCCAAATGTTAAGATCTGAGCACTTTTTTGTGAAATCGCGAATCGGATATTCAGATTTTTGGGTTTGTGTGTTTAATGTCACGAAATAATTCAAAATCTGGGACTAATTGATGATTGTGACAGTGAAATGTGACCAAACGGCAAACAGTTTGGTGACTTCATGTCAAAATTACATTCTCATCCTGTCAAAAGTAGAAATTAGGCTGCTAAAAAATAACGTAAGTGTCGAATAATGGCCGCCAAATGTTAAGATCTGAGCACTTTTTGTAGAAATGTGACTATCTTCCAAACCTTATTAGGAGGCATGGATATATAGAAAGTGGGCCCATACCACTACACATACATCTGATCCTTATCAGTTAAAGAGAAATCTCCTGGGGGAGCCCTTTTAAGCCGTCGGGATGATGTCAGGATTTGGCGGCCGACTAAGATGGCGGATCAGATAATTAAAGACAGCGACAAACCAAGGACGGCTAAACTTTAGAGGACGGCATCTCGGCGCCTCTGTGGACTCTTTGCATTTCTAACAAGAAACTGTTTACTATCCCCTCGCCCCTCTTTTTGATAACTTCCTTTAGAGCAAACAGTCTCCAGATGAAGGTTACTTTGAAAGAAGTGCGTAGATTAGAAAGGGAGTAAATAAATAATGGGCGCCCGAATGAGCTAACAAATTGAGCTCGTCTCCAATTCAAATCAGCGGTGTCCAATCTATACGTGCGCGTCCTTGGGACGGCGTGGTTTTTCGAGATGCCGCGGGGCAGCGCGGTGGACAAGAAAATTGCTGACCGTCTCCTGCGGCGCGCTGCCGGTCACTCTAGGGAGCGAAAGGTCAGCTTTACAGGGAAGGGTCAAGGTCTCGGCTGGTGAAGACTGAAAACCGATGCAGGGATTCTAGTTTTTGGTGGAACGATTCCCGCCTGATTCAGCTTTTGGAGCAGGTTACAAAATGGAAATAACCGCAAGGTCCATGGGTGATAGCAGAGATGGACGTCTGCACCGATGGGTCAGCTGAAAGTTGACCAACTACAAAATTATTCCCATCTAAAACTGAACTTTTTTTTTTATCTTTAATTGCTCCAGAGACGTATAGAGTATAGACTTGACCACATATCGGATAAAAATGAATGGTGACCATCTCCATGACATCTCCATGACAGGGTCTGTGGAGGAAAAAGTCCACATTTAAAAAAAAAAAAAAAAAGATCAGCTTTGGTACCGAGTTCGTTTTTTTCTTTCTTTTTGTTTTAAACTGTGGAGCAAACATTTCGGAGGCTCATAGAGAGGTAAAAGGTTCAAAGGGAGGAATCGCATTGACGAGGGCAACAAATTCAACGTGTTTCCTTTAACAGAAACAGGCGTTGGTCACACCCTGAATTCGTAATGACCCTGGACAAATTAAACTGTTAAAGGGTGAACTCTTATGGTCATCTTGATTCTGAAGCCTCAGTTAGAGGATGACAGGTCATTTAATCTATCTATCTGCCCGTGTGTGGTCTTGAAAGCCTTGAAATGGGACGAATCTGGAGTGAGAAGGTGCTGATGGCCGCGGGCAGGAGCTGGAGTTGGACAGCTGGACAGTGAAGTCCATTGGAGGACGTGAGCGTGTTGTAAACAGGGACGATACCGCGCCGGTTTGAGGATTCCTCCACCGCCATTTCCAACTGTTTTCTGTCTCTCTCTTTTTTTATTTTTTTTATTTTGGCAGCACGTTTTTTTTGGAACATATGTTTCTTTCTTGTTGTGCTGTCTCTAAAGACCGGAGGTATTAAAAAAGCGCGGAATAATATTGGCAGGATTTCTGTGGAAAAAAACGCTGCTCGGCTTGAGAGGAGAGCTCGCACGCCTTTTGGCAATTTGAAAAAATTAAATAAATAAAAAAACACACACAAAAAAAAGGGAATCCACTTCCATTATGAGTCTGTAAGGTTACAACAAAAAAAAACCCGTTATCGCCGAGATGTTCTCCATTTGGAAAAAATTCCCGTAATCCTCGCGCCGTAGGAAAAAAAAATGGGAAAATGACCTCTGAGTCTGGTTTCTGCCACGAGGTTTAATTGGAGCGTTTGATGTGGCCGTGACAGGCCGCTTTCTTCCACCAGTGCTGATTGAACTTCTAAAAGACTCAATCCCTAGTTGAAGTGCAATTGCGGAGAGTTTTTAATTAGATAAAGCTCGGCCGGTTTGAGCGCGTACTTTACGGCCCGTGTCAGGCTAAAAAGGCTCCGCGCGTCGTAAATATCGCCCCGGACATTAATAGAATTGAGATTAGAGGCCGGAATGTGTGGATCAGCGCAAAAACGGCAGCGGGCAGAGGGACGGCTTCATCCGGCGAGCTATTTATAGCCCCCTTCAAATGGACTGCCCCATTAATATAGGGCCTACCCTTTCTGGAAATGTAAATCATGTTCTGCTGCTTCTGTGTGTGTCGGAGCGACATTATGTGTGATTTACAGAGGATGGAGGGAAAGAAAATAGCTTAATATCTGTGTGCTTTCCTCGCAGACATTTGGAGTATCGACACGGCTCAATCTAAAGCTTTTAAATGTGTGTCCGTTTTAAGAAAAAGACACAAAAAAGACGACACCAAAAAGGACAAAGTGTCGTTTCTCCCGTTAAAGCCTGCCACTCTCTCTCTCCCCCCCCACCTTGATGTTTGCATTATTCCCCCTTCAATGAGAGAAGGAATGAGAGATCAGATTCCAGCCCCCGGTGGACACTTCCACAAGGCCGGGGGCTGATCAATAAGATCCACATTTCAAAAGTAAAATCGGATTAAGTCCGAAACGGCTTGTTTTTTTCAAAGGCCCAGGCTGCAAGTTTAATTGAGAAGCGTCTCACGTTCAATCCGAGGGTTCCGTGTCTGTTCTTTTGATACGACTTGTCATCTGTTCTGTCTTTCAGCAGCATATCAGTTGCTCCTTTTACTCTCTAATCCTCCCCTCCCTTCTGTTTTTCTGTCTTTCACCGTCTGGGTGAGTGACGCACACGGCTCAGAGAGGCAGATACTGTAAACCTCCGCGTGTGTGCCGAGCAACATGTCAACTTTTGGCAAACGGCCATCGATCCGGGTCACTGTTTGTACCTCTGTTGGCCGACGATAACCCCACCAGATCATATCCACCGGAAGCTCGCTTTCAGAGAGTCCACGTTTCTCTAAAGGAAAGCATACAAAGCTTAACATTTCAGGTTTGTAAATTCAGGGTCGTCGTTAGCAACAGCCTAAGCTAACCGTGTCCCGTCATCCCCTCATCATAGCACCAAACATGTATTTTATAATTACAAACCTTCAACATTTATGAGAGAGAGAGAGCGGTTTCAGGGTGAGGGGAGACAGAAAAGTGTACGGTGGATTTCTGACCCTTTTTTTTGCAACGTTTTGAGCTTTGGATAAAGGCAACATGCCATGTTTATTTTTATTTATTTTTTTTGTGTTTTCTTTTGTTTTTTGGGTTGTTTTTTGGGGTTTTTTTGTGTTTTCTTTTGTGTTTTGGGGTTTTATACGTACAGCAATATTTTTAAATTGATAGTTAGGAAGCTGGAAATACGGCAATTTTTACGGTGTAAAAATTGTTAAGATGAGCATTCTAAATGGGACTGTTTGCTTTTATTTTAAGCAGTTTTAGATATTTTTAATTATGAACATGACACCGGGTCATAGAGGAGAACTTGATCTATTCCTGTCATCTTTTAATCTTGTAAAACACAGATAATTCAGGCTTTATAACCAAGAGTTTTCAGGATGATATCCAAAAGACAAAGCTGGGGGTTGGGGGGGGGTCATGGAGACTGACAGCAGCAATCAGTTGATGAGGTTCAGGTGCTGAGCCATTCGGCAGCAGGTGGCAAACAAGGACGGCGAGCCAAAGCGCTCGGGCTCTTCGTCATAAAAAAAGGGAAATAAAGCTCAACGAGGCACAGAAGGACGCTTCAAAGCACGCGGGACGCAGAACATGTTCGAAAAGACAAGAGGGAGGAGTGGAAAACGTTGACAGGTCAGAGTGAACTTTGTCAGGTCTGAGGAAGAAAGAACTTTAAGCAGAAAAAAAAGTAAAAAATTAAAAAAAAATTTAAAAAAAGGGATTTTTGTCCGCATGTAGAGAAATCTGACAATTTTGAATTTGGTTCTTTGGGTTAATTGCGTTTATTTCTATTAATCTCCAACCCTGCAGTCCAGCCGGAAAGCCACGTTTCCATGGAAACGGTTACAACGGCTGCCCAGTGGTAGCTGTTATCTGAAACATATTGGTTGGTGGGGGGGGGGGGGTTGATTGGCTAATGCTTTTCTCTCTTTTCCCTTTCACTTATTTCATTTTGAATTACTCGATGGGGTAGGGGGGGTATGCAGTATTCTGTAATTCCGTGAGATCCACTCTTGATTTGAATGCAAAATCCGGGCCTCCCAAAACCAGAAGCTCCGACGGTTAAAAAATGTGAAATAAGTCGACCTTAAAGGCGCGCTGCTCGCCACGGCTGCACCCACACAGGCTGCCACCCTCCGACAGAGCGGCGTGGTCAAAGTCAGCACATTAAAAAATGCTCACGACTCGGCAGGACTTTTTCAGCGCGGCTCCCTTTCCACCATATGGTGACCTTTGGACGGCGTGGGCCTCGAAGGGATGGTGGAGGGGGAAAAAAAAGAAGGAAAAAAATGGACGCAGAGGACAACAGAGGTAAATATACATTCAGACGACAGCCTGAGGAAGGGCAGGGAGGACGGAGGGACAGAATGGTGCCGCCACAAGGAAAGCAGACGCTCACTTTGGCCGTTTATTTCAAAAGGGAGACTTTAGAAAGAGCGCAACGTTAAATGCTGACCCATCTTACACCAATGGGATGCACAGTCAGCTTTTAGCCCTCGGCCCGTTGACTGACAGAGCTCAGAAGTGGTGACGGATCATAAATACAGTGTCCTAATTAACGTGGTGGGAAAAATAGAAACGCACCTTTCCGCCGCGCAAACAAACCCGGGATGAGAAACCCTCAGACTCTGGTACTCTATGATTAGAATGTAAGGACATGAAACAAAGGACAAGCGGCATAATGAAAATAAACATGAATTTTTCATGCAGGAGCCGGTGACAATCGTCTGTGTGTGCATTTTCCAATCTCTTTACATTATTCAACACAAGCGTGAGTTGATTTTTTTTTTTTTTTTTTTTCACCTGAGTTAATGCAAATTTAGTTGAGATGTATTAATAAAAAGACATATTAATAGGACAGGGACAGATGTGGTCTCACTCTGGCTCAAACTGCTCCACATCTTAAATCTGGTCAGTGAAAAAGTGTTTATTAAAAAAAAGAGAGAGAAGAAAGCCAAATCCTTGAGCATTCTGAGCACATTCACCTGCTAAATTAATCTATTCCAGAAACGTAGAGGGAGCAGATGCATCATTAAAACAAAAACAGCACTGATAAAAAGCTTTCGGCAGCCGAACAAGGAAAAAAAAATCTAATCATGATGCATAATAATAATAATAATAAACCTGAAAGCGATGTCTAATTATCAGTAAACATCCCTGATGTTTATCACCGTCTCAACTCCACATCTCTATCATCATATAAGTCTGGTTTTATTCTTATTAAACTTTTTGCTCCTTAGATCTGGATGTTGTTTAATTTCTGTTGCTATAAAAAGTTGAAGGTTGCCAATTTAAGGAGAGAGGGAAAAAAAAAACTCCTTTCCTGTTACATGCCGCTTACGCCTCTGCCAATTCCACTTCTCCAACCAGCTGTAATTCTTTGGAAACCAAGAAAAACGACTTTATTTTAGTCCCAGGGCTTTTGGCAAAGACAAAAAATGTTTTCATTTGCACTACACAAGAGGTGCGGTGGAGAAACCTGCAGTTAAAAGTTTGGGAAAAGTTCCTTTTTTATAAATAATATTTTTTTAGGCATACTAGCATTCCCATGTAAGCTTGTGTAAACTTTTTTTTCTTTTTACATATTACATTAAATCACAAACTGTCCTAATATCCTTTAAAAGTGTTCACAGGATGAACGAAAACTGTCTCATTGAGGTCAGTTTCAGCCCCCCAAACTCCTTTTTCTAAACTAAATGTCTTTACAGACGGCAGGATGTTTGAGTGCAGAACCTTTAGTGTTTCTTTGAAGTCCCTCTTTGTTCTTGCGGTGAAAAAACTGCAACCCAAACACCAAAGCATGACCAGACCACCTCCGTGCTTGACAATAGGTTGCATCGAATAGCTCGGGGAGCAGGGAAAGGTTGATGCATCATCCGGCACATTTCCCTCAATTTATCTGTAAAGAAAAGCTTTTTATAAAGATGTTGCAGCTTCAAAATGTCCTTTGGAGACGATTTCGTATTCTGGTATTCCGAGTAAGGAACATTTCAGCTGGGGTGCCCAAACCTTTGCAGCCTATTTCTTTTAGCTGTTTTACCAACAGATGTCTCCTGCTAATAGACTCCCTCTGTCAGCGCTTACAGCGAGTTAAAAGCCATCTGTCAGAGTTCTGTTAAACAAAGACAAGCCTGAAATAATAGTTTTCTGAAAAGCAAACAAAAAGATTGAGTGTTACTCAGCTTGAATTCCAGCGATTTCAGCCCCAGCTCCCAATCCCGCCGTCTTATCTGAGGGTTTCGGCAGAAGCATCAAACCAGCGCTTTTTACCCGTCGAGGCTGGAACCGGAGGAGTCTGGTGTGGTTCTCCAGAAGAAAAAAACAACTAAAGACTCGTCCAAAAAGCCGCTGCCTGAGTTCTAACAAGTATCAGGAGATATGAGCACATTACAGATGCATACACAGGCTTACCATTATTTATGGAGCATATTCTAAGAAGCCTCTGCTTATTTATGAGTCTCCTGTTAATCTCAGGGACATTCACTCCCTTTAACCCCCTTTTAGAGCAAAATAACGCCAGCTTTTTGGTTTCTTCAAGCGTTTAGAAGGCAGAACAAACGCAGATGGATCCAACATTCAGATGAAATGGTACTGTGATAAAACGACCAATTTTATGCAGAACCGATAAGGTAATAAGGCTAAAGTTTTTCATAAATGGGTCTCAGTCAACAGTCCACTCTGAAGGAGTAATAAGCACTCGATTGTTGAGCAAACTAAATGAATTTTCATTAAAGATGAAGCCGTCCACTAAAAGGCCATGTCAAAGCATTTTCTCATGTTTATTAATAAATTCATGCTGTACATTAAAATTGCATTGACGTTTAAAGTGGGTTTAAGGTTTAAAGTGGTGTCCCACCGAGTTACGATGCCGTGAAAACGCAGATACCCGTTGTCCTGTTAAACGTACATGACCGACAAACGTACAGAAAAAGGGACACTTTATTTCAAATAAATAAAAACACAAACACAAATCCCCCGTCCACCTGCTATAATTGGCTGTTGTGTCCAAGTAAACGTTACTGATGCTTGTCTGGAGGTTTTAAATCTTGTCTGGAATTTTTATAAACACAACTACAATAAAAAAAAAATTGTGAGGAGTGCAATAAAACATCAGTAAATGTTCAATAGAAACTTAAATTCCCGGCACAAGTGCTGAATAAAAATACTTTTACGGTCGCGGGACGAGACGTTCGCATTATTTCTGCCAACTCTCTCTGGAAAGAGCAGAATATAAATCACATGGTGTAGTGCTTGGGTCAGCAGCTGAGGGGTGCCTGACCTCCACAGTTTCCCTCACCTGTTTCCAAATCCCCCGTGCGCCTGTAGGTACCTACACAATACTTTTGGTTCATGAGCGACTCGCTACACACCCTCCAAGTTTTCACCTCTTCCTCCTCCTGTGCCGTTGGTAGTCAAACCCGGAGACGTTTCCGTCCTTATTTCCCCTCCGGTCAGTCGCTGCTCTTGCGGCCGGTCTTGTTCAGCACGGAGTTCAGTTCGCTGAGCAGATTGTGCGGCATCAGGCCCTCCCCGCCGATGGCCGGCTTTTTGGTGGCCGCCGTGCAGCCGCCCGGAGGCGGGGCGGGCGTGGCCGGGCCCAAACCGCCTCTGGACACCAGCGGGGACGTGGACCGGGGCGGCCGGCGGACGTCCGCGGAGGCTCTCCTGTGCTGCAGCTCTGGGGCCTTGAGCTGGTCGCCGGGCTTCGGGCAGGCGGCTAGCGTTTTGGTTTTGAGGTTGTGACCTTTGACCCAGGCGGGAGACCGACTTCCATCTTCCAGAGGAACGCCCCTGTCTGTCGGCTGCGGACAAACATTTTCACACAAAGATGCTCGGCAAAAAAACTCATTTTTCATACGGATGGACTCAAACTCGACTTTCTTCACCTGTTTGCGGGAATTATCCTTGAATGATGGAACCTTGCTGCCTTTTGGGACGGTGGCCCCTCTGGAGGACTTCTGATCCGCTTTGTGTTTGGAGCCGGTGGTCTTGGACTGGAGGTCAGACCCGAACTGATGGAGACACACAGCAATTCAATTCAATTCAATTCAATTTTATTTATATAGCGCCACATCACAACACCAGTTGTCTCACAGCGCTTTCCAAACAGAGCAGGTCAGACCCTACTCTGAAGTTAACTACAGAAACCCAACAATTCCCACCATGAGCAAGCACTAGGCGACACAGGCAAGGAAAAACTTCCTTTTAACAGGCAGCAGAGAGCAAAAAAACTTGGACTTGTGAAACGACGCAGCTCAGGGTTGGAAGCCCTCCGCCCTCAGGAGAAGCTTCCTCCTGCTGGCTGCCATCTTTTAAATTCCCGCCCGGTGCTCCGTCGGCATGGCGTCTGAGGGGGGGGGGGTGGTGTGATGTCCTCCTGCTCGCGTCTCGGGGCGACACTATGTGCCGGATTAAAGCCAGCAACCTTTTAAGAGGAGTGAGACGGTGATGATTTCTCAGTCCCACTATGTTCTGATCCCTGGCTAAACTTTCGCTTTAACAACGTCCCCCTTTATAGAATCACTGCGACCCCGGGACCCGCAGAACTATCTCGTCTTAACAAATCCTTATTTCATCGCTGCCAGGCCCTCTCCTTGGACCTTTCCACCCTCCCTCCCGCCCCCCCTCCCGTTCCACCTCGCCTCGGAAGGGCCTCCTCTGCTCGTTGCCATGGAAACTGGGAGAGCACAATGCTCGCTGCCAGGTAAGGGGGAATCAAGCCCACCGATGCTCTCTGTCTACTTTCTCATCTCCACTTTTTTTTTTTCTCTGCCCTTCGCAGAACTCCCGCGTCCTTCCCACCAGCCTCTCTGCTGGAAGCCGACAATCCCGATATTTTGAGGATTTCTCGGCGGAAAATCCCTAATATATATTTAGCCGGTTCCAGTCGGCCATAGATTTAACCGGAGCGCTAAGAGCTTTCTGGAGATCAGAAAAAGTCCACTGAAATAAACACCGTGAAACACTTAAAACAAATATTGCCCTTCCCCTTTAGATCAATCTCTCCCCGACGGCGTTGCCCTTTTTACTTGCTAAGCTAAACCGAGGCACTAAGAGGCTTTTACAGTAAGCACCTGCGATAAACAACGCGGCGCCGCAGACGGGTTCCCATAAAGGAAGCCCAGAAGAGGGGCTGATGCTGATGAAATGTGCTGAGCACACAGCTCCGAGCCGGAAGATCTGGGTTTGATCCTTCTGTTTAGGGAAGAAATCGAAGTTCGGCTCTCGCTGTTTACCCAAAAAATGAGCAGAAGACAGACTTGCACATCCAGTCTAATGAGGGGGAGCGGGGAGGGATGCGAGAGGGAGAATGTGACGGCTCCTCGGCTGCTCTGCCTGTGTTTGCCCGGCCTGCATTATTTATGTGGTATGTGCTGTGTCAGCGACTGACAGCGACAACACAGAGAGCTCTATCTGGGGGGCTAAGCGCCACAATGTGATTGTTCCAGTCGCCTTGACCTTATTCTCACAGCTTTTCCACATAAAGTGATTTATGCCATTGTCGAGTGACCTCGAAAAACTTTTCAGCTCCTTCTGTGTTTACGTTTTTACAGCCAAATGGGAATGGATGAAGGAAGGGGGGGGGTGTAGCGAACGCAGTTACTTGAATTTATTTTATTTTGTGAATATGAATATGTTTTACTTTTCAATATCTATTTCATATCTTTGTGTATTTTCGATTAATATGTAAATACTTTGGAAAATATTGTAACAATGTCATATGGAGACGTCACCGATTGGGTCTTCACTTGATCACGTGATGCCTTTGATAGGAAGTTCTGAGTTTGTTAATAATTAGTCTGCGTGTTCAAGAGTAAAGGCAAAGGAATAAAAAATGGAAGAAATGGACTTCTAGCAACTCTTAACCTTCTGGTTGGAGGGGCATACGGTACGGACAATTTAGAGAATTTATATTTTATTTAATAAGTTTCATTTGATAATCCATGTAAGGTAAACATGACGGTTTTATTGATGAATATTTTCCACCGCGTATTTTGCAGTGTTCACGGTGGTCTTGGACGTTTGCATGACAAAAAAATCCTTTAATAAACGTTTGGAACCATCAGTTGGATATCTGCACTTTCATCAACCAGTGAGAAAAAGCTGGGAGCAGCTATAGGGGGGATTTCAGATTCCTCATATTTCCTTGTTGCTAAGATATGGATTGTAAAAGAGGCTAATTCGTCCTCCGAACGAGTGTGTTTTTCATTCAGATGGAGTCAAAATAAAATGTTTCTTCATCTTCCGCATTCTCAGCTGGAGTATTGAAAGCCCACCCGTATATTCTGCCCCTCCCCTGAGCCATACCAGCTTCCCCTCAGTGCCTTCATCAGGCCTCCCCGTGAGAGGATGTTAGTCCTACCTTCACGGCGGTGATGTCTGCCACCCAGCTGACCTGCACCTCCCTCTTGTCGCAGCAGAAGTACCTGAGAAAAGGGGAAAAGCTTGGTCACACCACAAACTGCTTTCCCACCCACTCTTTTTTTCCAGGCGGCCGGAGCCGGCCAATCACAAACGCGGGGCACGGGCTCCCTCCGAGGGGACACTTGAATGATTACTGTAAACAGACGTGACTGGAGGGTGGAGACTTTGTCATTAACTATCATTACGCGGGTCTGCCCGAGTATAAAAACCGCCTCCGAAGCGCTGATTATTGCTCAAAGTAATAATCTGGGATGATGATGATTAAAGTAATACCTGCCACATAGTCGGGCTTTGTACTACCGTGGCCATGAACTGCACCACTGCTCTCTCACTGGAGCCCTTCAGCTGGATGCTTTGGGGAAATGATACATAAATAACTTACGGAGCAAAACACAATAGCTCATTAAGTCTTCTTAGTTAAGACTCGGCTAACACTTAGCACCATTAATCACATCACAGTCTATTCCAGGGCTGTGCAATTTCCTCAGCTCTGATCAGCCCTGACTTGTATAAGAACTTGACCATGAGTTTATTCAATCAGATCCAGCCCTTCAAATCTCATACACTCCCTTTACTTTTTATCACCCTGTTTGTTCTAAAAACCTTTGCTTACAGATGCAATCCTTTTAAAAAGACTATTATGAAAGATGGCTTTGTCTTCATTACATCACAGCTTGCTTTGAATTTATCAAACCACATGACAATTTATGACTCTTTTCTTGTCTAATTTAAACACAGTTCCATTATGCCACTTCTCAATTTGCAAGTGTTTCACCACCTCTTTTGTTATACTTCATCTCCGATTTCCACCTCTCAAACTCATTATAATACATGAGGGACTGAAAGCCTTTTTAACAGCACGAATAATGACAATAAATAGCTTTTCTTTTGCAGTTCAACTCAACATAAGACAATCAAATGGATACAAAATTAAGTCCTTGAAAGCATTAGAATGCAAAATACCATTTCCGGGTTTATATTAAATATATTCTGGCGCTGTATATAATAATTGTTCTTGTTTCTAATTTCAATATGAAATAGAAGAGAAATCAGAGTCCTATACGTGGCGGTCTGTGACATTCAGTGGTTTTAATGATGTTCCTGATCAATAACTGGCTGTCTGCATCATTTGGTCACTCTGTGACACTTGTTTTGATCTGATTTATAGACATTTTCAAATGGGAAGATGAACATTTCCGGGCATGAGTGACTGAAAGCAAAGGAATCCTGCTCAATACTCACCACTGCTGTTTATCTGTGCACACTGTGAAACCCCAGCTGTAGAGAGAAAAAAAAAAAACTACCATCAGACATAGACATTTCTGTTGCCAAATCACCCCTGCACAATTTGATAAAACTTCCAATTTTCTAATCATTAGCCAACTTTTTCGGGTGAGTTCTTTGAGTGAAAAAGGTCAAAAACCTTTCGGAGATTCGCAGCGTGAAGAAAAAAAAAAAAAGAAAAAGAAAAGGAAAAAGAGTTCCCTATAAGAGCTGGATGCTTAACAGTGGAATTAATCACTACACTTCTATCCCGTTATGTTTATGCATGAGCACACATCAATATGCTCCGGGTCAGACTCTACAACACACAGAGCCCCATGCTGCTCACCTTTAGGAATTAAACTATCATTTGCTGGGAATACACAGATAGGCAGACTGTAACTGATGCCGTTTCAGGTACAATTAAAAGCTCAGCTAAGTGAAACCGGTCCTCGGGTGGGCTTCGGGGAGCACGGGGACGCTGGTCGTAACATTCAATGTGCAAAACACAGGCAGTGGAAGGTGGAAAGACCACCTTTCGTCCTTCCTGAAAACCCTCACAGCTGCAGCTGGAGAGAAAAAGAGAGGTGAGGAGCGGGAACAAAGCGAAAGGAGGGCGGGCGGGGGGGGGGGGGCAGATGAAACCTCTGCCTAATGAGCTACTGAAGCCTGCCCGTCCTAACCCTCTCCATCCAGCCCTCTGCTCCTCGCCACTCCGTCTTTATTTGCCTTATTCCCCCGTATCGCTTCTAACGCCCCAAAAAATCTCACGTCACCCCCTCTGTTCATTGAACTCCGCTGGTTACCTCTGGCTGCCCGTATCAAATTCAAGTCCCTGATGCTAGCCTACAAAGTGCTTAAGGGTACGGCTCCCATCTACTTGAATCCCCCTTGCAAAGGCTTATGTCACAACTGGATCACTCCGGTCATCAATGGAATGTCGTCTAGCAGTGCCTTCACCACGCTTAAGACAATCCAAACTGTTTAATGTGTCGTTCCAAGATGGTGGAACGACCTACCAAGCGCCACAAGAACAGCAGAGTCCCTGTCTGTCTTCAAGAAACTCTTGAAGACCCACCTCTTCAAAGAGCATCTCCTATCCTAACCCTAACCCGTACCTCTACCCCCCTACAGCTCCTTCTGTAGTCCCTCTACCTCTATCTCTATCTCACCACTGACTCTGATCAGTGTTTCTCCTCTATATAGCTTATTGTCATAGTGATGAGAAATGTAATATTGTGTCTACTCTGTAAGTCGCTTTGGATAAAAGCGTCTGCCAAATGCATAAACATAAACATAAACATAAAGCGGCCCACTCCGCATCACATCTGCGTCCTGCTTTCCTTGCGACCTGCTCCCTGCCTCCTATCCCATTTTTTCTCCCACCCCACAGGAGCGTGGGGCGCCGAAAGCCGTGGGCCGCACTCATTTTTCACGCCCCGCTCGACTCGAAATGACGACGCAAGGGAAAATGATGAGGAATTATAAGCAGGTAACGCGCAAGCACAGGGTTTGGTTTTCTCCAAATTCCTCCCTTTGTGTGACCAGCAAGAGCCGGCGTGCCTTTTTGGCGTGTCATAAATTACAATAACACCAGATCATTAGAATAAAAACAGCAGCGGCAACGTTTTTCCATTGGGCAGAGGCAGAGTTTAATCGTTTGTATTTGTTAAAAGCCAATTACATTTAGTCAATTTCTTCACAGTGAAAAATATGACGAGGTCAGGAGTCGCTCTGGAACCCCATCCCCCCCCACCCCAAAACTTTCAGGGGAGAGAAAGGGTAACGTGCCTTTGGAGACAAAAGTCTAACACACACCTGTGCACATGCACATGGAATAAAAAATAGCTCCCGAGGAATGTGGCGCTGCTAGATAATCACCAGTTCATCTTCAGTGTCAAAAACATAGCCTCTGATAAGAACTAATGAGTTTCCGTTCATTCAAACCATTGTTAGAAAGCATAACGAGACAAGTTGAATGTTCAGATGGGTTTTGGGCAGGCATTAAACACCTGGATCTTTTACAAAAAGCCATTCTGTTAGACATGTTGAGCATGGTAAGAATTAATTTAATTCATTAAAGAAGGTGTTCAGCTCTCTGTCAAAAAACTTGGTGCTTTTTGGAAATTCCTGGTGTGATTTGGCTTGTAACACATGGAAAAAAAGCCTTTTGAACATGGCGATTGAGGATAGCAGCCACTTTTTTTTTTTAGTGGAGTGGGACTTTAAACCATGAGTAAATCAATGAGCTTTTTTATACTCATTTCCCTTAAGAGAACTTTTTGGAAACGGTGATGTATGAGGCCACGCTGGGATAGTACTTACAGTTAATGCGCCACAAAATATGAGAGGATGGAGTGCAAATCAAACTGATGAGGTTGGAAACTTTTCTCTGTTTTTTAAACCGCCCGACTGTTCTGGCGCAGGGAGCTAAACATCTGGGAGAAGCCAGAGTGAAATTAGCGCGAATGTTGTTTTAATGGCGGCAAATGGAAGGATAGAAACCTGTGTGATGAACACCTAAGTGATATCTATGAGGCAATGAAAGTCTTCTCAGTTATTGGGGCTGATCGCAATGCAGGAAGTGATTAAACACACTTTAGTGTAAAACCGAAAGGACAGCCAACTCTTTGCTGGGTTTCTGTTCCCTTTTTATTCTTTTGCAGCTTTGTCAAAAAACACACATATTTATCTTCCAAAGTCAGGAAATAAAAACTGCAATTTTCATTCTCAGCTTTGCTTCTCATCCATCACCGTGTACTTGGTCTTATACTTTCCTGCTTGTATCAAATTGGCTTTTTATTTATTTTTTTCAAGTTTGTAACGTAATTAAATGCGTAAACACCGTCAGATGTCGACCGCTCTGCTGTTAATGTAACTGCTGCACCTGTACTGATTTAAATCCACCGCATCAGGGAACACCGAAAAGCACTTTTAGGTCATAACATATGCAGCTGAAACTGTAATTTATGTGGTTTTATTTCATCTGAGCAGACTGTTGAATCCCTTTAGAGTCTCACTCTGGAGAAGAGTGCGGGCTTACTTGGTCGGAGGCTTGAGCTTCTTCTTCAGGCCCAGGTAACACTTCACACACTTCAGCTGGATAGCTTTCTCTGCTTTAGCGCTCTGATAAAAAAACAACCAAATAAAATGGAGAAAAAAGAGGGGGGGGAAGCATTTATTTTCAAATGATCAGGAAAGAAAACAACATTTGGAGCCAAAGTAAAATAAAGTCTGTGCCAGTCTGTCTGAATCATTACCGGCATCTTCCATCTGACAAAGAACAAAGTGGGAGGAGAAGAAAGCAAACGGAATCAAAGTTATAGCTCGCTTGTGACACCTACACATCAAACCCTACCACCCATTCAGAGTTTCATCCAACATAATTTGCTCTAAATGCAGATCTAACAATAACCGAATTGCAGAGGCCGAAGAATATCAATTAGATTCCACTAACACATCTAATTTTCTTAGTATTTACTTAGTAATTAGCCACGTTATCGCGCAACCTCGCATTTAGAGGAGCTTTCAGCAAAACTATCATCCCAACCCCCCATAGGGACACAAAAAAAACACACCACCCCTGCTTATTATGCCTGCTACCTCCCATCCCATAGTCTGAATGACTGTGCCCTCCATTAATTATTAACACTTCTTCATTCTTTTTTTAAAAAATCCCATGTTTCAACTGAAGAAATGTGAGGAGAAGAAGACGAAGAAAAGCCCTCCAGGGAACTTGGTCCTGCCGGTCCCCTCAGAAACACACACTGTATTCTTCCTTTTTGCAGATAAAAAAAAAAAGAGCCCGCTGCCATCAGTGTGTTTTATTTTTCGAGGCAGACTTGAAGACGGGCGCTTTGAGACGCATTGCCTGGGTGACGAAACCCGCAGACTTCAAGCCGGCTTTGGGTCTGCTCGGCTGCAACCCACTTTTTTTTTAGTCGAGCAGATTTATCTATCCCCCCTTTCCCACCAGCCTTCACCATCCCCGGGGATGTCGTCATCCCCCTGCACCTCCAAGGATTTGTATTTGCGAGATAAACCGACGGTGAGAAGTTCTGAGCGCGGGTTTGACAGTAGGTGAAGCCGGAGCTCAAGCGGGGGCGCTTACTTTGATGTCCCTGTAGAGGAGCAGCTTCTCTGCGCGGAGCACCACGTACTTCTCCTGAAATTTGTGTCCCGACAGGAGTTTGGAGGATCCGTCGCTGAACTTCAAGTAGTCGCTTTTTACGAACTGCTTCGGCTCCGCTGCACGACAATAAAACAAAGTCACAGTGAAACACCCCAAACCGATATTTTGACAAAGGTGTGAAATATAAATTTCGTTATGAATTCATAAAATGTGTTTTTAAGAGTTTCAAAACCGGTTTTGTGGTGTGGTTTCATGTCTGTTTTAGTGCACCATGAACTCAACTTCACTCATTTGAAAGATATTCAGGGAGCAGCTAGCATTAATTTGAGGGCATTCACATCTAAAGTGAAGAAATATTTAGTTCCTTGCAGCCCTCTGAGTCAGTTTAAACCGTCTCACTCCTAAATCGAACATAAATGAATAAACAGCTTCCAGTTTGTCCATGAAAATGTTTGAAATGAATTGTCAAAGTAATAAACACCGGTTCAAAAACTTTTTGGTGTCAAAGAAATAGTCAGTGTGTTACACTTAGTAGTAGTTTGAGGGAACTCTACCTTTACTCTCAGCCAATCTTTTGGCCCCTGCAAACTTCTTTATGACAAGAAAAGCAGAACTCGGGCAGTCCAAGCTACTCCACTCCAGCACCTGTTCGAGTATCTTCTCACTGTGATGCAATGGTCGCTCTGTTGGGGAAATGGAGACAGCTTTGGGGTCAGGAGGGGGAGGAAAACAAATGTCAAAAATTAATCTACCCCTTTAAATAATTTCTACCTGAAATAAATCTGACACCCTCATCATGTTAACCAAACAGCAAAATTATGTCGTTGTTCCTTCCGTTTTCATCACGGCGCACTTTCAATGATCAGCAGCCTATCCGATTAAAAGAACGCAGACTTGTCCAAAATAGATCATCGTCTCTTCCTGATTGGCACGCTGTCAGGAAAAAAAAAACAGCAGGCCATTTGTGCTGAGATGCCTCCACGTCAACACACCCCTGTTTCCCATAGCTGAGGGAGGTAAGAAGAGACACAATGGCACAACCTATTAATAACAGCGTGTTTTTCTTCTTTTTCAAATCTCTGGCCATATGGAACTAGTAACTCCCTCATTTTTCTGCTAATATTCGCTCCCTTTTTCTGCCTGTTGTCCTTGGAAACAGTGTTTATCTTGAGCAATCCTCCAAAATGGCTAATTACCACAATTTCCTCTCTTTAGGGTTTTATTAGAAAACCTGTCAGGCTTCAGACTTTAAAATAGCACCATTGTTTACTCTTCCTCCATATTGTTTTAGCGTGGAAAATATCCTCAACTGTCAGCGAATAGATTCAGTATTCAACGCACCTTGGCTTCTAAAAGAGGACGGCGTGTCCTCTGAAACTTTTGCAAAGAGGAAAAACAAACATGAGAGAGCGAGGTGTAAACTCTCATTGAACTGATGAGTGCACGGGGACAGCTTTGTGACAAATCTGACTTCCCTCTCGCCTCCTTCTTTCTATGATCAAATGCAGATGTGCGAGGCGCGAGGAGCCGTCGGTGCATATTAATGCGGGATGCGTTGGGTCAGCTCTCTAGGTCGATCATGCAAGAAAGATGGAAGGTAATCTATGACATATGATGGCAAAGATAATTAATTAATGTGCATATCATCAAACCAATGATGCTTGTGTAATTTCTCAGTGTGCCGCCACGTTCGCAGACACTGGTTCATTAGAGAGATAGCATAATCTTCTAATCATGAGGTCCATGGATGAGAGGAAGTGCGATCACGAGAACGGTCGCTCTAAATGGCGATGTGACTCTAATTGGATACACAGCACAACGAGGGAAAGTTACAACCGAGACTTTCACTAATTTCTGATGAGAGAGGAATTCGATTTCGCTTCAAGTATTTTTCCTTTAATGCGGAAAACAGCGCTTCTTAGCTGGATTGCAACAGGTGTGCAATGTTTTAGTTGGTCTTCTGAGGTCTGCATGCATAGAAATAGTAAATAATCTATAAATTACTTTCAAACTTTAAAAAAAAAACACCTGTAGAACTATACGATTTAAGTTGAAAACATGAACCAACAAACACCTTCAACTGATGTTTCTATGGAAATATTCTCATATCTGCAAAGCTTTTTTTCAAAGGTTGCTGCTCAGTTATACAACATATGGCTCCTTCTGCGGAACAAAAATACAGAAGTAGGTATTTGTTAACCGAGATGCTTCTTTTTCTACTTGATTAAAATCTATAATTTAATCAAATGCATTCTAAAGAGGGGTAATTACTCGGCAGCGCTACTGTAAATGCCTGACCTATCTCAGGTGCAGAAAAACATGTTGCCCTTTACAGAAAAAATTCAGGGCTGATTACGCTGCGTGACAATGGGGCGCGGAGGCTTGCTTTGCGTCCTCAAGACGATGTGTGAGCGCGGCGCTTCCAGCGGTGAGGCCAGCACGAGCCGACAATTATTAACAGTAAAATTTATTCATTTCAGCTGCGGCAAGAAGATGCTGTTGTGGGAAAAAAAACAACGGCGCGGTTCGGGAGAGCTCAGGGTGGGTGTTCTGTCAGTTGTGTTCATCAACTTGGCCCAAAAAAAAACAACGACAACAACAAAACAAAGATGAGCAGACGTTGACCAATAGCTGGCCTGCATCAGGAGGAATGTGCAATTAAAAGAACATCAACCTGTGTGTGGGAGCATGTTTTAAAGAGGCCTGGTGAGGATTCATGAGGGCTCTTTAAAAACTTGGTGAGGATGCACAAAAAGTGAAAATGGAGTCGAATATTTCCTGTCAAAAAGGAGCCTTCTTACTCTTGCTCGTGTTGACTTTTGAGTTTCTATCCCGTTTCCTGTTTTTCAGCTCCCTGTGTTGTGTAGTAGCACTTCTTGGTTTTCTATTATTTGGTGTTCATAATGAATTAACTTTTGAAGTGCTTTGGTTCCCCTGTTTTTTTCACCTGTGACTGGATCCCCTCACCCAAAACCAGCTAATCCCCTTTTAAACTGCAAAAGGCACTGGTTGTAATTTATCCTGGCGTGACATCACACCCAAACTGACCATCTTCCAGTTGCAATATGGATAAATTGGGTTAATTAAGAGAAGCTATGATCACATTTACTAGTTACGGTCAATGCTTTGTCACATAAGGATGGGTTAACTGATAGAGAATAGAGAAAACTAGATTTATAACTGAACATCTCACTTTTCCCAAGTCATAATTCAACTATAGGGGGAATAAAACCTTTCCAACAGGGATTAAAAAAGCACCATCACATTGAAACATCACAGTTTCATAACCAGCTGTCAAGTTTCCCGTGTTTCTTTCCTGATTATCACTGAAAATTTCTGATGAAAGCCCTAAAAAAAGGTCGGAAAAATGTTGCTACTGAATTCCCAAAATGACGCCTTCTAACCAGGGCTGGATAAAGCATAAACTTCACCTTTGAGTGGGGTTGAAATGCGTGAGAACCAAACAGGGCTAACAGGATGGAGGCCGGAGGGAGACCAGAAAAATCCGTCATACCTAGCTCGCCGTTTTCGATGACTTCAAAGGTGGTCCACAGGTCATCCGCTTTGAACGTGGCGTTCCTCATACTCAGCGCGGTTTCTGCAAGCTCAGAGGGCCGCATACTGGGAGAGACCTGCCGCACACAGCAAGCGGAAACACAGCGGTGGCCGCAGCGCGGAGTTAGCACATTCGGTGAAAAAATCTGAAAAAAAAGCTACTTCTCGCCTGAAATAAAATGAAGAATCAAGGTCAGACTTTTTCTAATCCTCAGCCCCTCTGGAGCCGCCGCGGTCCTTTGAAAAAAGTGCGTAACCTGACACAGCCTTTGGAAAATAAAATAACCCACACAACTTTTTTTTTTTTTATTAATTTGTGATAATCGCATTAGGTTAGAGAACGGACGTCTCATCTCTATTCGATCAAAATTCCCTTCTCTGTCCCCTTTCTTTCTTTCTCCTGCTCACCCCCCTGCTCTTTTATTTCACCCTCCTAACATGTATATCTCATGGGTATTCACACCCACACACACACACACACACACACTCACCTTTATTAAACAGCAGTGCTCAGGCTCTTTCTTTTCCAGGTACACCTCGAAGATCAAATCTCCAGCGGGGCAGAACTGCACAGGAAGAAAAACCCCATCAGGGGCATAAAGGATAAGACCAGAAGTATTCATTCGTACTAATTTCCGAACATTTCAGATTCAATGAGGCCAGACACGGGCATGGAGCAAAGAGAGAACAGGTCGGAGGAAACCAGAGGTTGATTTTGGAACCAGTGGCAAATGGAGCCAGGTAGTGTTAATGGGTTGCAAGACGGGGCTAAATAAAGAGGAGACGTGTGAGAAAACACTGACTGGTGTGTTCCAGGCTTTTGCCACTGTGTTGATTAAAGATTTAGAGGGTTATTCAAGGCTAAATTAGTTTTGTAACTCTCTCCAAAACTTCTGGAAGGTCTTTGACACAAAAATAAGGTAAAATAAAATGCACTGCTTTTTATTTCCCTTAACCTAATGATGGATTTTTCAAAGAAGCCCAATTCATTATAGGCCGTAAGCATGTTGATACTTTGTTATACATGGAGACTATTGTTTAGAAATCCAATCTCTGGCCTTTTAAGGTTTGATACTGGGGCCGGTTCCACATGTACCTTAATGGTTGCTAAATCTCTAAAGACATTAACGAGAATAACGTTTTCAGAGTGGTCGGAGGTCTTTGCATTTAGCCAACAGAGATTAACTTTAAATCACTGCAAAAGGTTTTTGTCTGTAGCTAAACAACATGCTAGTTTTAGCTTTGTTTGCTCTTTAACTCTTTATAAAAAAGGATTTTGAAACAGAAGGTCCATTGCGTGTTTAGGACCAAACAACTATAAAGATACTGACCTATTGTCTGCATCTCTGCGATTAATAACAAAGACTTACCGGCGATGTCTGGGTAATCAGTTTAAACCCCTTTTATTCTCCTAATTTGTTGGATCAGCACTCTCTCAAAATCTTATCTTGACATAAAATCATAGTTAAATCTAAAAAATTCAGATCGGGAATTTCCTTTTCCTCCTTTAATATCATCAAACCATAATCCTATATATTCTCTTGGGCAACAGGTCAACAGGGGAAACACAGATATTCCTTTCCCTACGTGTATTTTCCAGCTTTTCCTGAGGGAACTCAAGACGTTCCCAGACTGAAAGGGAAATGTAATCCCCAGCCTGAGTTCTGGGTCTTCTCCCAACCATAACTTCCTGGAAGCTCTCCAAAAGGAAGTTGTATCCTAATTGGGCGCCCAAGCCACCTCAGCTGATTCTTTTCAACGTGAGTTATGGATTTGCTCCAAGTTCCCTCCAGATGTGAAACTTCTTCAGCCCATTGTTTTAAGGAAAAGCCCGGCGGACAAAAACTCCTTTATGCTGCTTGTACTGTATCTATGATATTATTCTTTCTGTCACAAATGGTTTTTATTGTTTTCCGAGGCTATGGAGAAATGACAGCTACTTTTCCTCGGCGATTTTAATGACCAGTTGAGCTGAAGTCCATTACTGGCTTGAACTGTGTAATAATAAGAGGGATTGGGCCCCTCCTGACTCCGGTGGCCCTAAAATGACAGAAATTACAGTCATCCGAACCAATGGTGCAAAAAGCTGTAATTGTGAAAATGTCACCGGCAGATATGGAGCAACCTCGCAGGGCTCGAGTTTCTCTTCCTCTCCTCTTCTCATTGTTGTTTGATGGGAGGATGACACAATTTAGCAAACAGGAGAGCGCAGAAAATTAAGAAATACCTGAGAAAACCTGTTAACCTTTTCTAATTGTCCTAATTTAAGCCATCCTCTACCATGGCTGTAATACAGGCATTGATTTTTAAGTACCAGCTTGAACTTGAAAGACATGACACTGCTTTGCACCTCATTATAGCCCTGATACGCTACCCCCCCCCTACCCCCCCTCACACACACACTGTAAATCGAGCCATCCTGTTGTTAATCTCTCCTTCCTATGTAATTTACACCTAAAAAGATGAGGTCAGGATATTCACCGGCGGGGTAAATATCAAAAGTGCTGTCTCTCTCCAGGTACTGAGAGGTGACACAAAAATTCGTTTGCTCTGAAAAATCTTTAACTCATATCTTGAGTTGAAAATAACTCGATGAGTCGGCTTGATGGTCCAGACTAAATATTTAAGCAGCTCTGGAGTTATCGCCGTGAACTTTTATGCCTCCTCGAGTATTCCTCCATTAATAACATGGCATTTAATATCTGTGCTATTGAGTTAAAACTGTTAACAACTCTCTGAGATCTCCATGGAAACTGGCATTAATGTCCCCAATGGGGTGAATACTAAGGATGTTTGTAATCCTTTAACACACAGTCGCTGAATATTGACTCTCAGCAGTACAGCACACAGCTTACGGTGCAACTGTGTCTGAGTTTGGCCACTTCAGTACCTGAAGGCATTCAGAGGTAGTTCCTTATTTATCATTTAGTGAGCATTCTTCTAAAAGAAAAAAAGTTTCACTCTGTAGAGTAACTTAGGGTGTCAGTAGAAGCTCTAGCAAAACTTTTATAAGGCAAACTGACAAAAAGGAAAACAGCTCACTCTCTCCAATTATCTAAAAAAGGGAAGTTCTGGCTACTTACCAACATCAGCAAATGTACATGACAAACAGCACTAGAATACTACTTGGCTAATTAGCATGTAGCTTTACGCTGGGTACAATGCTCCATGTTATATCATTCTCAAAGTATTTGGGGCGATTTCTTAACCTTTAGTTACACAAGAGAAAAAACTACACTTGGATATATTTGTGAAAACACATTCAAATGTGTCTGTAGGCCGAGTGAGAATCCCGCTTAAGTCTGCTTTTTAAAAGCCAAAGTTTACTTTACAGTGCAGTATAGTTACAGAATAAACACCTGCACTACACTATTCATCAATTTTGTCGAGTACTTAACCTTTAAGAGACACAAGTATACATGGACGTATTCATTATGAGAGAATTATTCAACATTCAGCGCCAACCAGCAAAGTGATATAACATCAAAGGCCAAAAGTTTTAATATCAGATTGCTCTCTTCCAGACAGCCAAGACCTAAAAAGCAATCTGTTTAGCTATTTTCCACAAGCCCGGTAAATAAAAAGGGCACTGAGGCACTGTTTCACAGGATAGCACATTTAAGCCTCAGACAGATACCACGATGAACAAACTGAATGCATAATAACTCTTGCAATGCGGGCTTCATAAATCTGTGGGTGGAAAACCACATTTTCTTGAACTTTCTTCATATTTTCCGACGCAGGGAGCTACAAGAAAAAACACCTGTGGACTCAAATAGATAAATATAATGAGTTCTTCACTTTAGGGCTTTTTAAAATGCTTCTCTTGAGCACTTGTCATGACTGCTGGGGTTCCCAAACTCTTGCAGCCACAGTGCTCGGCTTTTTAACGTGGCGCGTACCCGAAAAAGGCAGACGGTGATTAAAACTGACAGGGGTAAAGTGAAATAAGATTACAATGTTAAATGACTTGGCTCTAAATCGTCAGTAAAGTAAAGCCACCAACTGTGCTCTGTGTTTACGTATAATTACCATAAACAAACCTTTTTAATGGGAAAATCTAATGATTTGTCAACACAAAAAAACCCCAAAACCTTCAAATTCAGAATCATATCGTACATATCATCGCAGTTCTTACCACTGACAGCTTTATAATAGTACTGGCTTTCCACTGACAAACCACCTGCCTGGCAGGGGCAGAAGAAAGCAGTAAAAAAAAAAAAATAGATAAATAAAAAACTCTAGATTTCAACAACACTGGCACCGACTGATTTAATTTTTTCCCCCTTCAGTTATCGGAATAAAGCTTTTTTCACGACATCCAGGCATCAAAGTTCTTTTCGTAAAAGGTTAACGGTCACAAAGCCCTTTTTTTTTTCTCCCTGCACCCACCTGCTCTTGGTCTCCTCGTTTTAGTCAGAAATCCTGTTCAAATAAATCCCACCTTTGTGTCCCCCCCCCCCCGATGCACACACTCAGACATAAACAGAGCACGCGTTTCCATTTGGGCTCTGTGGTGGGGTCGACTTACCGAGGTGTCCTTCTTGTCGTTCCAGCGTGTAATGAAGCCATTTTCTCTCTCCATCTGCTGCACCTGCTCTTCATTGACCTGTCGGTAGCACAACGCAAACACACACACACACACACACACACACATCGCCATTCAAAGTCGGCCCACGGCAAAAACTTTCCCAATCAGGCAAACTAATTTTGCGAAATCGCTTGGCAAAATCTTAAAAGGCATTTTTGCAACAGTCATAACCGCTTCGGCTTTTTTAATATGAAACATGACACATCAGAAAAAGACAGATGAACATGCAAGCTGTGTTTCGGGGAAAGGGGGGGTGGGGGGGTGGGGGGGGCTTATGCAGCAAAGACTTCTAAAACTGAGAAAGTTGGCCGAACGTTCGACACAGCTCAGCATCAAGCGAGCGCTCTATTCTTCCAAAGCACGCGCCATCATTGTTCTTATTCCAGCGCTTTTTTAATGGCATTATCGTTTTTTCAGAGAGCGACTCGCTTTTGTCGCTCGTACACATGGCGGAAAAAGATTGCCGAAGTCTCGCAAACTCATCGTGCGCGTGTTCGGGCCTGATAATGGGGCCCCCGTCAGCAAACAGCCAAGCGCAGAACCGCCGCTTTAATTAGCGCGACGTCTCACTCGTTTTCATGTCGCAGTTAGCGTATTCATCGCCATCGGGGCTCGGGATTGGCCGGGCTTAATGGCTATTTGTCGTGTGAATCATGGCGCTCCGCGGGGAATTAGCGGCGTATTCCACGACTGAGGCAGCTTCTCCAAGGGTAACGCCGACTCCACACACACACACACACCCCCTTCGAGCACATCCCCCACATCAGCAAACTCAATCCTGTTGTGGAGATTGGCAACACGAGTTCTGCTCCCCGGGTAGTTGAAGGACAAGAGGTGAATAAAGTCTTGCCCGCTGCTTGCTTTAGTGGTGCAGTATAGCTATACCGCGACTCTCTGTTGATCTCTGGCAGTGGCGGTTGTTAAGAATGATTAATGCGGGAAGGCCCCGTTACATCAGACTGTGGGCTACGGGCTTCCGACAGTGTCTGCGATGGTCTTGCTGGGACGAATAAACAGATCCGACGATGAGGACCGAGCCGCTGAGATATTAAGAGCTGTGTTAAACAGAGCGGCCGCGGAGGGCTTTAATGCGACTGGCTTTAATGCATTCGAATTTCAAGCAACCACAAATGAATAACCAAAAGCACTGCGGTCGCTTGTCACTTTATTGACTTTTTTTGTTGTTTTTTTTGGTGATTGAGACGCCATCGAGCTGCACGATAACTGGAGCTTTGGTGGCTTGACTCTTTGACCCTTGGCCTCCTCACAAAGTGACAATACGTGCACGACGGTGTGCACGAGACTATGAAGTCAATCTGGGTGGCTGTGTACGAAAGCTAACTGTATTCATATAGCGCACAATCATACTGAAATTCACTAAATATGGGATTTTTGTTTACTTTATCTGTATAAAGTAGATATAAACTTTCAATAAACAAGAGAGCTTTTCACATAAAAACCTAAAATATCTATGGGATGATCTGTGGAAATATAAGTTACTATGTTTTTGGAGGTACATTTAACACAAATGGTCTTCTGCCATCCTCAGAGAAAGTTTGGCACCACTGTCTGATGGCACAAAGCATAGTCTATAAAAAGAAGGAACAACACTGTGACTCACGCTGAAGAGGGTCACGTAGCTGGTGATGAGGTCATGGACCACGCTGATTTCCTGCGAGGTCTGTCCCCGCGTCTGGAACAAGCAGGAGGAAAAGACCGAGGCCAGTTTTTCGCTGGGCATGCCGTTGAGGTGCGCGCACTTCTGAATCCTAAATCAGAGGGGGGAAACGATTCCTTTTAAAATCCCTGAATGCGCATCTCTTCCCTGAGCCCTCACAGGGGCGCAAAGCTAAGGTCTTAAGCCAAACTCTGAGACAATTAGGTCTTCCTGAAACAGTCCGTGTAATTAGCGGCTAAATCATAACCGTTTAGAGCAGGTATCTGAGGGGCCGGTGTGTAATGTGAGCCTCGGTGAGTGGGACACGAGGATGGCCGAGTGTTTGTGTTTTAATCCAATTAGCTGTGGAGGAGCTAACGGCTTTGTGCTGTGCTGTCTCTGAAACCCCGAACTTTGACTCGGCGTTCTGTTGGTTTTGTTTTACGCTCCCTTTTAAACAAAGTTTCATTCGTTTTGATACCTGCCTAGTATCATTTCAAGACACTTTTTAAGCACAAAGAGGATTTGTCTCCCGTGCAATAAAAATCATTCCTCATTTTCCCTTGACGGGGTACATCTGCCACCCACAAGTTGCCGACGGTGATAAATCCAAACTTTGTGCGTGAAGTCACTGTAAGCGTGGCGTTATCCTCACAAAACAGCAGATTTCTTCTATTCCATCGCAAACTGCAAAGGGAATTTAGCAGACAGCCTTTTGGACGCTGTGCGCTAATTCTCTGAGGCCTCTGGATGTCTCCAGTCAACAAAAACAAGCAAATAAACCTAGTTATTGCGGAGGGAACTCCTCATTTACTTTTTAGATGTTTTAATTGAAAATATAGCGAGTGCTTGGAAAGTGCTGTGACCTCCATCTTGACATCGCCTCGCTGAAGCATCCTTAGCTGAAGGTGGCTGCGGTGTAAAGCCTTTGTGAGCCTTGTGTCTGTATACCTGTACAGATGTTGTAGCAGAGCTTCGAGGGTTGACCTGTTGATCTTTGGCAAACTCTCTATGTAAGTGGAGTACTTCTTCACTCTCTGGCTCTTCTCCTTTTCATCTGCAAATGCAGTCAGGAGAGAAATGAGGCAAACAGACACAAAGGGAAATGCTTGATTTTAAGCCTAAATTACAGAAAGTACATATGAAAGGAGAGTTTTGTTTCGCATTTCACATCTTCATCCTAATGTGAAATAGACAGAATTCGGTTTCTACTTTTAACTCATTGGCTGCCAAAGACGTCTATAGGCGTCTTTTATGTTTTTCAACGAGAGTGGCTTGGGGGACGATCTGCTAAAGCTTGTTCGTAAATATCAGGCTTCTAGACAGAGTATGTACTAACAAATTGACCCTCTAGGTGGCAGTGCCACTTTTGATGGGAGATTAGCATAGACTGTAGGCAAATAAAAAAAACGTAACAGTTCGCTATGAGATCGACGCAAGTCGAGGAAGAAACGGAATAAGGTAGAAACAAATTTTTTTTTCCTGATGAAAGAAGAGAGTCTACTCTTTCTTTTGGGTGTGTTCGGTGTTTACATAGTCATAGCACAAACTATTCTGTGGCTCTTGAAGTATCAGTCAAAATGCTCAAAAAACTCTGGCAGTCAATGAGTTAAAATACTCATTTCATGTCAGATGTTTAACAATCTAATATAAAAAATGGGACACGGCACACACCCAGAGCCGACACCCAGTATGGATAGAGCTCTTTGGTCAGCAGCGCGTCCTCGGCCTCAGATAAGAACGTCTTCAGGGTGTCCGTCACGTCGTCCAGCTGGTGCTCCTTCTTCCGCAGCTTCACGTTTCGGGCGTCGCGGGTGAAGTCCTCCAGGAGCTGGGACACCCGCGCGGGGTCGCCGGGCCTCTGGTAGACCCCCGCCTGGCACAAACCTGAGCGAAGAAGCAGAGTGCGGCCGATTTATATTTAAGAGATAGCAGGTACAATGAAAATGTTGGTCCACTTTCTCTCTGTTCCATCATATAGTTTGTATTGATCATGCACTGAGAAGGGATGGTACTCTTCCAAATGGATTTAGTTTTTTTTTTATTTCATTAACTCATTGACTGCCAAAGACGTCTATAGACGTCAATTCAAATACAACCGTTGACTGCCAAAGACGTCTATAGACGTCTTTTATGTTTTTCAACGCGAGTGTCTTGGGGGACGATCTGCTAAAGCTTGTCCGTAAATATCAGGCTTCTAGACAGAGTATGTAGTAACAAATTGACCCTCTAGGTGGCAGTGCCACTTTTGATGGAAGATGAGCATAGACTGTAGGCAAATAAGAAAAACGTAATGGTTCGCTATGCGAGAAATGGCGCCGGTGAGACGCAAGTCGAGGAAGAACGGAATAAGGTAGAAACAAAAAAAAATTTCCCGATGAAAGAAGAGAGTCTACTCTTTCTTTTGGTGTGTTCGGTGTTTACATAGTCATAGCACAAACTATTCTGTGGCTCTTGAAAAATCAGTCAAAATGCTCAAAAAACTCTGGCAGTATGGGACTCTCCGTTCTGAAAATGGCTGGCAGTCAATGAGTTAAGAGTATAAAATCCTCATCTTTTCACTGAATACTCGATGAATCAGCTCCTCAAGGGGAAATATATAAGTATCGGTGACCATGAATTGTTTGCAGCCTTTTCCCTGCGAGTAAACGTGAACGGCAAACTCACCATACTGGGTGACAAAAGCAATGCAGCTGTCCACAATAATGGGGACGCCGTTTTTGGTCAGCTGTTGGTCACTGAGTGCTTTGCCGTCGGTGCCTGCAGCCAGCGCGATGGCCGAGTGCCACAGGTCAAAGTCCGTCCTGTTGAAGCCGTGGATGTAGACCGTCCTGCTCAAAGGAGGCGAGGAAAAAAAAAAAAAAAGGGACGCGTCATCTTCTGATAATAACGCCGGTGTCCAGTTTTTTGTGTGTCTGTGCCGAAAACAAAAAGTTTCTATACTTGGAGAAGTGCTTCTTAATCATTAAACAAACAGCCAGCAAGATTAAAGGAATCCGAAAGGGGCTTCTGCGGAGCACACGGCTATAAACAGCCGCCGCTTTCCCACAAGGTCTGATCAAAAAGCGCACAAACAAACAGCAATTAGCAAAGTAAGCACAAAGTCTTGTTGTATTAGTCTAAAAGGGAGGCTACAATCCTCAGCCTGTGTGAGGGCTCGCAGAGTAACACTCCCTAACTCAGGCAGGCAGTCTAGCGAGACTTTAATTACCACGGATGGTTACAGTAGGTGAAGTGCGTTCGGACTAACAAGACAAAAGCCTGAGTCAAAGCTAACAGGACTGCCTAATGTGCACTGTTGCTGTATCGCAAATATACGGCCAATTAGCAAATGTTCCACTTTTTTTTTTCTTCCCCCCCCGGCCCAAATCATACCTTCCGCCCTCCACCATCAGAAGGACCTGGATCTTGTCCTCGCCCTCGGTGTGTGTGGAGACAGCTGTGGAGAGAGAAGACAGGGAGATGTCAAACGAAACCACAAAAGGAAACATTTTTTTGAAAAGCCACACGCGACATAATCAGTTTGGGACGGTTTTTGCATTTGAAAGTGTTCGGTGTCTGCAAAAAATAAACATGAATGCTTTGAAAGCCGATGCGTTTGTAACAAGATGCATTTACTGATTTACTGATCAGAAGGCAAAGAACAGTCAAACAGAGTTAGAAAATCAATATGACAACGCAAGTTAAAGCAAAAAAACCGACTGTAATTAATTTACACTGAAGAACAAACTCAATAAATCCATTATTTAAGCATTTTCCAGGAAGGTCCTTTAGTTTTTTTTTTTGTATCGGTATAATTTTAAACAGTGAGCTTCACTGTAAAACAGCTCTAATCCCCCCTCCCCTTTCTTGATTGAATTTATTATCACCATAATTTAACTAACAAAATTGTTTCTGTCAGTTTAGACATATGTGTACAGGCAACATTCAGGTATGACTTTCAGCTCATTTTTATCTTTTTTTTTCTCTCAAAATAAAATAAAAGCAATTCATGGCATCCAAACCACTGTTTTTTTCCTACTTTAGAATTGATTTCGAGTCGACCTCTGCCCTGTTTCCTCAGCCCACTTGGGACTTTTTAATAAATAACAAAATCGGATTCCGATCTAATCTCCATTAAAAACTGTACTAGAGAGATTTTAGGAAACGTTCGGTCAAACCTAAAAAAGTTCGAAAACTTTGAGCCATCGCTTCCACGATTCTTCTCTTATTCCTTTTAGAAACCATCTGAATATTTCTCCCATATCACTGCAACATATAGACGTTCTAACAGCTCGATTGAGCTGGGGAAAAAAAAAAGGAGAATACAACTTCACTGTTCATATTCGGGCTGCGAATGAAAGGGCCGTGTCATTTAAGGAGTGCGTCTCTCCTGTAATGTCACGCATGGAGACTTCGGGACACCCTCAGACGTTCTTTGACTCACAGCTTTCGTTGACAGGGCCTCATCAATCTTAGCCGCGTGGTGATTAAACATTATGGCGCGGCGGAGTGAATGTTGACACCACTGCCAGTTTTAAACACCTGCTAGGACTAGACTGGAAAAAAGCGTCTGAGGGTATAAATGAAAAAAAAAAAAAAACTTTGCATCACACGGGCCCTCTGACACATACATAAAAAGAAACACTAACTAGCTTTAATGTAACCAACCTTTTGAGGAGGGCCAGGTTAAAACCTGGCTGCTTTTGAAGTGGGGGAAGAAAGCAAAGAGAGGTGTGCATTAATGGAAATAACCAAATGCACGGCACTGGATTTAATGGGGTTTTCCTTCTTGTAATGGGAAACATGAATTCAGGCTTTGTGCCCCTGTCCGGCTGACGGCAGATTAAACTGTCGAGAAAAAGTGGGCCAAATTGAAAGTGCTGTTATTTGTACTCAATTCTCACATAAATGCTCTGACTTCAAATAAACAAGCTTGTTTTGCACCCGCTATTCAACACATATAGAAAGATAGACTAAAGAATAAAAAAAACCTGCTGCCATCTGCACAATCAATCTCTTTAAATCGGAATAAGAGAGCCAGATTCAGAAAAAACTGTGTGGAGGGACACAAAAGCTCCGACATAATCTCTTTGGGGGCTTCAAACAGCTGCTTGGCAACAATTACACACTGCCGAGAAAAGCGCGAGAAAAAAAAAAAAAAAAGAGACAACGCTCGGCTCAAATCTCCTAGCAACAACATCTGGCACTTTCATCACACTCAAGCACTGCATGTTCTCAAGTAATGGATACAAAGATGAAAAAAATAGAGGAGGAGGATGGAATACCTCACCTTCGACTGTTGATTTTAGGAGATTGATTTGTACCACCGAACGGCAAATACCCATTTATCTACAAAAAACTAAAGCCTTGCCAAATTAAAGGAGCTTTTTTTCCCATTAAACCAATGGAACCTTGTAAGGCATTTCCAAATTAATGTGAAACTTCCTGATCAACGAAACATAAATAAAGCATAAATATATTTGGACTACAAGTGACAAAGAAGTGTGTTATTTTTGAGAGACAAGGCCTCTGTGCAGCTCTTTGTACACTCACCCAGACAGTAAAAACAATTAATCCCCACTAAAGGCTTTTTCGAACTAATTTCCTAGTTAGCGTTTCATTTCGACTGGCACATTTTCAAGGGCACAGTCTTTCATTCTGATCCAAATAACAAGAGAAGAAAGCAAAAGAACTTAAGAGATCGACTTGAGAGAGGTTTATTAGAAACGTTATCAGGTAAATGCGAAACATTTGTCATGTGCCGTTTGAACAAACGCGCATAAATCCGCTTTTATCCATCTAACAGCTCAGTGGGTTTTTTTTTTCATTACTTTATATACTTATGTGATAAGGAACTAAGTCTGCTGCCTTGTTCTCATCAAAGCTGTTATTTGAAAAAAAAAAAAAAAAGTTTTTCTTCACAAAATTAGAAAAACAGAAGTGTTTTTTTTTTTTCCCTCTCATGGCAGCAACTCCTGGTTGGGTTGGATAAGACATGTGAGGACCTGATAATAAACTCAGCCAGTGTCTGACAGGAGGTGCATTCATGTCTCGATGCGTTTGAGTTTTTGCTTTTCTGACGCATTCTTCAACAAATGTTTCAGTGTGGTTAACTGGTATCATGTCCATTCAGCTATCCCATTTGTGTTTCTGTGTGTCTGTAAAATCAAGAAAAAGGAACCTGCTTTCTTTAAAACTGCTCCGAAGCCTGAATAGAAGCCCGATTCTCCACTGAGGACATTTAATCTAAACATTTATCGGCGAAAACCAATTCAAAAGGGGAAAATCAAAGTTGGATTAATGTGGTTGGCTCCATCTCCCAGAGTCGCAGCCACCAAACACCAGAGATCATTGTTCAGACTTATCGCCGCCCTCATTAAAATTATCTTGTGTATTGTGTGATTGCAAGCCTGTGACATTAAGCAGAAAAAGCAATCGGCCCGATCCAAATCGACTTCCAATTGAACGGAAATGATCATGACCGCTGATTCTCTTTTTAAACGTTGTTAGCTGGGATTTCTAAACGTAATAGGAATGATAAAAATACGCTTTTTTCCCCTTTTACAGTGTGGAGTCCTCTCAGCCTGGATTAGCATTCATATTCTGGATCCACCTCATCAAGATAGAGTTGGAGAGCACCAGTTTAAAAGAAATGCTCTCATCTTATTTGACAAGTTCTAGGTGGGCAGGCTGATTTTTGCGTAAAGTTAATGATTACTCTAGTTTTTCCTTTAATTTCCTCCTCGTTTTACTTCGTTTCGTATTTCTTGTGCTGCTGATAACTTGACATATGGCAGGACAAACTTATCAGCCTCTTTTATAGAACCTGAGAAGCCTTTCGGATTTTTTTTTTTTTAAATAGAGAGGATTGCTTTTTGTCCCTTACTGATATTTGTTGTCAAGATAAATTCGACCAAACAACCGACAAAAATGCACAGATTCAAAACAAGATTTTGAGGTATATACTCTCAAAATGGACCTAATTATACGGTAACGTTGAATTAGGCTGAATGCCAGACCAGGAAATTTAGAACAAAACAGGTAAAGGTCACGTTTAAGAATCTGCTTTACACTCTGCCAAGTCTTCATTTGCATATCAATCGGTTATAGAATCTCTGGAAGCCTGCGGTCAAAGAAAAAAGCCAGCCCCACAGTCTGTACGAATCAAAATAAAGTCCCTACACAGTTTGAAGCGAGGCATGTTGGAAACATGTAGTGCTTTTAATTGAAAAGTGGGTTTATTTAATCCCCGAGTGCGACACGGGGGGCACCTTTCATGTGGCGGTGTCACTGGAGAGAAAATAACAGTTAATCCCGTGTCACAGACTGCGAATCCTGAAGCGATCCTTTTAGTGCTCCGCAACCCCGCCGTCCCTCTGACAAAAACCCAGAACCCCTTCTGGCACCGGCGGCTCCCCGGCTGTGACAAATATGGTTCGAGAAAAGCCGGGGAATAAAAAACGAACCCGGCTGCGGTTCTTTATCCCGCCCCAGGTGAGAAGATGGGGCGGCACTTAGCGCGATTTGATCCACGTCGAGCTGTAAGTAGATTAAAAAAAGATCCATTGATTCTCTGCTCCTTCTGTTTGAATGTCACACTGGCGCAATCAATTGAAATCTTCAAAAAAAAAAAAAATCTCCATCATCGGCTGAAGCACGCTTGAACTATAAGAGCCTTTTTACTCTTGCTGGCACATTCCAAGACTTTAAATAAGTCATGTTTGCCTGCGATGTGGAAGTACAGTAATAATACCGACAGTAATAATAACCTCGTCTAAATTTGTGTTTTCCCTCTGGTGAGCTCCGGAAATCCCATTTTGGCTGACGATTGCTTGTCAGTGCATTATGCATCATCGACCCTTACTTATTCGCTTTATTTTAACAGATCGTCTCTTAATGTGCTTCTCCGAGTAGGTCTTTTTTTGTTCTCTTTAAGGCTGGCCTGTCGGAGCAGAGGTCCGGCTGTAATGTGCAATGGTGCCAGAAGCCGTAATGCCGTCGGTAACTGGTCACTTGCACGCCGCCTCCGGCATCATTAAGAAGAGACAATTCTTCACAGAGACAATGAGAAAAAAACAGCATGAAAGTTAACAAGACGAAAATCTCCGCACGGCCTCCGCAAAAATTACCACCGCCGACCCCCTTCAACTATAAAGAGAAGCAGAAAGGCTTTTAGGCTCCGAGATTTGAAAATATCTGATTCATTGCCCTATTAAAGGTCGACAGCCGCTATTACGGGGACGTCTTGCCGTAATAAACTGGAGCCGTTTACGGAGAGCTCAGATAAACTAAGGTATGCAAAGTGCTCTGACAAAAGCCCACTCAGCTTTGATTCGGCTGAGCGAGGACAAAAATCTGAGGTTTCTTTTTTTTTGTTCCCTGTCAAACTGCCTTTTGAGCTTACAGGACTCTAAACAACAAAAACCTGACTGCTCCATTGATTGGTTGTTGTGGTTTTACGCCCCAAATACTCAATGGTTTTGGCCAATTTTCACAAATCAAGCGCTGATTAGTTCCTTGGACCAAGTTCAAGTGAAATGTTTTTCTTTTTCTGGGAATTTAATTCGAAGCTCAAATAGTTTTTTTTCATGCCTTCGAAATTTTTCGCTGTTGGACG
Organism: Menidia menidia; assembly: GCA_907169785.1. Taxonomy (NCBI): domain Eukaryota; kingdom Metazoa; phylum Chordata; class Actinopteri; order Atheriniformes; family Atherinopsidae; genus Menidia; species Menidia menidia. The sequence goes on from CAJRST010014446.1 coordinate 1,169,992, forward strand.
AAAAGTTCGAAAAACAAAAAAAAACAACAACAGCCGGGTTTGAATAAAGTAAAAATTGATTGAGGTTTTTGTGTCTAGTTGCACCATGAGAGGTCTAAAATATGAGGGCAGTCAACAGTGGAGCAGCTCTAAAAACATAAATGCATCTAACTGGAGTTTTTAACAGAATCTCAACACAAAAACACAGTTTTACAAACTGAATGTGTTTTGTGTGCTTTTGGTTTTCCATTCTGGGTATATAAACCCATGTTCTCAGTTGTAGAACATTATAAGTTAATGCTGTGATGCGCTTACAGCTTTTTCTAAAGGGCGGTGACAGAGAAATTACAAAAATACTTGAAAGTGACATGAGAATGGCAAATAGTATCAGTACTAAGTCCTAAGTACTTTGCATTAACTTGAACATAAGGTTCAATTTCAGTTCAGTTTGAAGCTAATAATTCTCATATTGTTAAATAATCAAAGAAATTCTAAAGAGTTGCAGAGCAACCGCTTCAATTTGGGGAGATCAGATGTTCGAATTGAGTTCACCGACACACTAATTTGATTCTTCTCTCAGCTTCTATGAAAAAAAAAAAAGGGCTGTTAAACGTGTCCCCGCATTACAACGCGAGAGTGGGAAAGAGTTACCGATTAAAATAACAATGGAAGCTAATGAAATGCCTCACTGAGCTCCTGCAGCTGTTTGAGTTGAAGGACTTCCTCCTCTCCCTCCGCCTCGCCCGAGCTGAAGCGCAGGGCGCTTCCGTGGAGCGAGAACCACCCCGTCCTCCAGTGGTACAGGTCGTGGCCTTCCTTGTAGTGGAGTCTGCCCATCAGCTCGGCGTCTTTGCGCACCAGCCCCTCCACTTTGGACGGGACGAAGCACTGCGGGTAGAAAAACACGGGAGTTGGGAAAACGGTGGCTGCGATTCGTGACAGGGAAACCTTCTGCAGGGAGGGGAATCCATCCATCCATCCATTATCAATACCGCTTATTCCCTGATGGGGTCGCGGGGGGGAACTGGAGCCTATCCCAGTGGTCAACGGGCGAGAGGCGGGGTACACCCTGGACAGTCCGCCAGTCCATCGCAGCATGACACAGAGACACGCAAGGACAAACAACCACTCACACTCACATTCACTCCTAAGGGCAATTTCCCCAATCTCCAATCAACCTAACATGCAGGTTTTTTTGGACTGTGGGAGGAAGCCGGAGAACCCGGAGAGAACCCACGCAGGCACGGGGAGAACATGCAAACTCCACCCAGAAAGGTCCCGGTTCCCCCCCGGGATTCGAACCCAGAACCCTCTTGCTGGGAGGCGACAGTGCTAACCAACCACACCACCGTGCCGCCCAGGGAGGGGAATAAGACGGGGGGGAAAAAACGCGAGCGGGTGTGACTAGGGTTGAGATTCCGCCGTGTACAGAAGGAGAACGAGGACTCTGGTGCAGATGGAGAGACATATGGACGATGACTGCGTTGCCTGGGACCGAGGAAATAAAAGGAAGGGGACGGGGGACCACGTTTGTGCTGGGAATTCTAACAAGATGGAGGCGGCTCTTGGAAGAGGCTGAGGGCAGTGTTAGAATTGGGCTATAATTACTTACGTTAGCATAACATGCTATAACTTAATCCTTGTAAATGACTGATTGTATTATTCCTTTTAGATTCATATTATTCCATTTATCATTCTACTTTTGGGTTAAACTCTCTGGATATGCCCTCCTCCTCCCCATCTCTCTGTTACAATAGATACACGTCTTCAAGCTCAACATACACACACACACGTTTTCTTATCACATTCCCACGAAACCTGCATGAACAAAGAGCCTCTGGCCTGATCATGACCAAACTAACTGGCCAATGATGCTCGGCTACGCCCAACCGTCTTCCCCCCTTCGAGGCCCGGCCCAGAGGATAACTACCCATTGCATCCGGAAATCGAGGCTCTTGCCAACTGAGATCCCTCGGGAACTTTGTCTGTGAGAGCCCAGCGCTGATATACTTTGCTTGTGACCAATAAATGTCATATTTGTACTCTGGATCTACTCTGGTTTATTCTCAGGCTTCCAACTAAAGAACCGATTCTAACAGCAGCGTGTGTGTTGGGAGGCAGGAGTTTGAAAAAGCAGCACATTTTTAGACTCACCTTCGTGAGGGCCTGGATCCAGTCGTGCTGCGTTTCCTGCGTCTCGGCTCCCACCGTCAGCGCCCGCTCGGTCTGCAGGTGCAGCTCCACGGTGAACACGGCCCTGCCGCACACGCAAAAGGCCATTACACGTAAAAGCACAAACGGCCCGATCCAAAACACCTTTAACCCTTGTGTAGGAGCCATTTATCCTTTTTTGTGTTTATCGCCACCAGGGGGCGTTTTTCATTTTGAGTTCTGTGTGTCTAATGAGGGATGGGTTATTTAAGGTCTGCCGTGATTGTTTTCAGGCGTTGTTGATAAGAAGGGGCAACAGTTTTCTACTGTGTCGCTGGTTGATTTTCGATGGCAGAATACAGGTGAATTACAATGGAAATAGCAATGATGGACATTATGCAAACAATAAACGACTTTATTATAAATCAAACCAAAGACTGGCATCCGGAATTCTAAACAGAGCACACGAAAGACCAACACCTTTTAAAGTCAACAACCAGTAGCCTAAAATACTGGATTTTAGCCGCTACACCTTGTGTGGTGTTCATATCGTTGTTACTCAGCCAGTGTTCGCGGGTCTGACGGACCCGTTGCATTTTGTAGCTTTTAATGCCTCAAAATCACTTTTATATTAAAACACTTTTATATTAAAATACTGAACAGATGTTTACCTTATCTTAACTTCTCTCTCTCTCTCATCCAAAATCAATCCCAGGGCCTCTGGGCAGAGAACCCCAATATTTAGCAGATAGACAGAGGATCAAATGTGCGAGAAAATGAGAAGAAGACAAACAATGTGTGGGAACTGTTTCTTTTGTGTTTGTGCACCTGGGGTTCCCACACAAGGTTGCAAAATTGTGAGTGCGTGTGTGTGTGTGTGTGTGTCTGTGTGTGGTTCACAGAACATTCATTTCCACACTTCTTTTAGCCCCGGGTCCAGTGGACCCGGACATCTTATATGTAATAGAAATGTGTAGGGGGGGGGTGTACGGTGTGTGGGCATTAAATATGAATTCTGATATATGTTCTTCACAGAAAATGAGCCAAAGCCAGTGGAAAAAGCCAGTCAGTTTGAAAAA
>CAJRST010014446.1:1173210-1192455 GCA_907169785.1 Menidia menidia
CTCTTGTGAGCCCTTCTTCTCATCTTGTTGTGTTCTCCACCCCCACCTGCACACCTCGTGGAGGTGCACAGGTCATGTGATCGCTGCCTTAATGGGCTGCACACGCGGATCTAAACGCTACGCCGATGGGGCGTTTAAGGGGGACGTGTCACGGGGGTCGCGGCGGCTCCGAGCTGCTCGGTTCTGGCCGGTGTCATGGGAACAGCCCGGGCGTGGGTGTTTGTGCGCCCGTCGCGTGATCCCCCCCCCCCCCCCCCCCCCCCCCCCCCCCCCCCCCCTCCATCTTGTCTTTGAGCTGGCAGGTGTGCAGGAGCTTGTTAGAGGAGCTCCTATGGGAGGAGGAGGGGGTGGGGGATTACATTGTTGTTTTTGGCAAATGCTAAGGTAAGGAAAGAACAGTAGGGATGAGAGATGAACACCGCGTTAAGGGGGTCCCAGAGGGAGGGGGGGAGGGAGGGAAGGAGGGAGGGAGGGCGTGGCAAAGCGAAGGGAAGCCAAGGTGATGAGCAGAGGAATGTGAGCACGCAGCTATTGCCAGGCCTTCTGTTATGAATGGCTTTAAAAGATTTAAAAGATGCTTGTTAGCATATAATCTAACAAGCGACTATTTAGCAGGATCAGAGAGGAAACAGGTGACGGGTTTTTCTTCCCTAATCGCCTAAAAAAACCTGAATTTTTTCCTCATACAGTCCAGTGAGGTTGCGTTTCTTGTTGGTTTTAGCCTCAAACTCTCAGGTTCAGCTTGTTAAAAAAGGTTGGGCACTCGGGGTAACTGCTCAATCCCCGTTTAAGACGTGCCAGGCTAGATTAAATATGACACAAAGCAGAAGTGAGGAGGGGTTAAGACTACAAACATGGCGTTAGACATGGCCCTAAAAAGCTTGAAAATACTTAAACAAGTAGTGAGACAAAGCTAAAAAAAACATTCCCTATTTTTTGGTCTGCTTGACTGGACATTATCTCAATTTCAAATGCATCTCTGATATCATTCATACATGAATAACACCTGAAAGTCTGCAAATAAACATCCATCCTGAGAGCCTTACGGGAGACATCCTTCCATCCTTGCACTCCACGCCCCCCCCCCATTCCTCCCTGCAGCACTTGAACTGACTCCTTTTGATCAAAAGAGCAGCGGCTGTGCTTTAAACTCCTTGGAATGACTGAGCCAAAGGTGACACCTCTTGAAGGGAGCTTATTTCCCCTGTTTGTATCTGCGATCCCATTCTCTCAGTCGCTACCCACGGCTCATGGCCTTAGGTGAGGATAGGAACATAGATCAACCCCGTAAACTGACAGCTTCAACTTGTGGCTCTGCTCTCTCTCCGCCACATTAAAGTTCTTTTTTTTTTTGTGCGCCGAAATGCCTCTCAACTTTCCGCTTGGCTCTTCCTTCTCTCGTGAGCAGCACTTTAATTTGTCAACTCCACGTCAGTTCAAGTGTGATACGAGCGTTAAGTTTCAAAGTTACGTGTAGTGGCTTTTAAATTAGCAGCTGATAAACATGTGTTCCAAAGGAAGTGAAACAGGTGTTTGTGAGGATACGCAACCACAATGTGGTTTCGAACACTAGCTAGTTTCAAATGGGGCTTACGAATAGGACCTGTTACAGTATCAAAACCTGAAGGTGGAGGGGAAAGTGGAAAAAAGAGCATTTTTGCATGGCGACAATATGGGCTATTACAACAGAAAACAATTTGGGGGGCTGTCTTCATGCTGATCGAGTGGCACCACTGGATTTTGGTTACTCTCTGCTCCTGAACTGCATCGAGATATTCACTTCCTTAAAAGTTCAACGTGTGCAAAGGAGCTCATGCTGCTGTTATTAGTGCAGTCATGTCCAATTTCCTCATTAAAACCACACTTCACTTCATGTTTTCAGTTAGAGTTTCACCCACAAACCTGTTCGTGTTCATGTGAAACTCTCGGAGGAACCGTTTTATTGTTAGCTCAAATCAAAATAAGAGCATTTTAATTTCAATAAGAAACGGAGTAAATTTGACTTTCCTGGCGTAGACGTCTGCCGCGGAGGATTCATGAGCACCAAGATACCAACATTGTTCCCTGGATTGTATTTAAAGCTTAAGGTTTTGAATGCTCTTTCTTCCAAAGCCCTCTTTTATGTATCCACTTTTTTTTCTTTTTAATTGCCATAATCGAGACAGCCGAGCGGTGAAAAGCGAGGACGGAAAAAAACGGTACAGAGAGCCGCCAAAAGCCTAAAAGAGCAGATGGTGAGAGCGTTTCATTCACAGATTATTCATTGGATTTCAAGGACAGTGTTGAATTACAAATATTGCTATTCAAACAGGCAGATAGTCTTAAAAAAAAAAAGAAAAAAAAAAGAAAAGTCCCCAGAAAACCTCAACTTTATCACCAGCCAACATTCTCCCTTTGCATTAATTCCTTTCGGAGTCGGGCTTGTAATATTCATGCGACGTTAGCGGGATGCGGGGGTTCGGGGGCCGCTCTATAATTCACGTCGTCCTCTGCCACGGTGAAATTACCCCGACGCCGCGTTTAATGGAAGCGACACCTACGGCCCTCCTGTAGCGCTGTGATAGGCTGCTGGTGGGAGTGTGTCATCTGCATACGTTAATATTCATGAGCGGCAGACAGTGGAGAGGTGAGACGTCCCCACGCGATGGGACCGCTGGAAGTTGCGGAAGAAAAAAGGAGAAGGGGGCGAGGCAGAGTCTAATCTAGTGAAACAAACGGCTATTAAAGGTGTTAGCGACGGAGGAATAGCGGCCTTTTTCTCTGTGACCTGTAACCGGGGATGTATGCCGCCAGCTAATATGTTGCTGCTTAGTGGTGAAGGCGCAGAGCCAGTTGTATTGGTGTGAACCATGTCCAGCTCATTAGAGAGGTCAGAGTTTTTAGCTAGCCAGATGTGTTTCTTATGGGGGGATGGATAACAGTCACAAATAAACACACTGTCCCGTCTTTAAACATCTGCCGGCATCATTAAAGAGCTTGTTTCTGCTTTAATCATAAGCCATTATCAGACTCCTTGCTTTGGAAGTGGAGCATATGCATACAGACGCACACACACACACACTAACACACACACACACACATGCTGTGATCCAGTGGGAGCGTGAAACACGACAGAGAAAAGGAATCGAAGCAGCTGTTTCGTCTTTGTGTGTGAAGACGGGGAGAAAATAAAGAAAAAGTTTGCCACAGGAGCAACTTTTTAACCGAGTCGTAATGTGACAGCGAAGTGCGGAAAACGATGGGGGGGAGGAGGGAAGGGGAGGGGGGAAAGGGGAGGGGGGAGGGCTGGCAAAGGAAGTGGCTGTTAAAGCCACACGATTGGTCCGCTCCGCTTTCAGAGTGGATTGGAAAATATAGCGCTCGTAAAGCCCCGATGGCTCCGTTAAAGGGACTGATGCCCCGTCGGAGATGAGATTAACAAGACAGATGAGGAGGAGAGCCGCTGAAAGCCGCCTTTACGAGCGCGTGTGTGTTTATGTCAAACTGAGGGTGGCGTTACGTGGGCCGCACGCGGCGGGTCAGCCAATAAAAGCAAGGCGTCGCCCAGAATGGTTCCACCTGTGGCCCGTTCACTCTGAAAGACGTCTATATTATGAATTATTGTGCGTATGACAATGCGTTGTATTGGATTTAGACAATTATTAAACAATATTTCTCCATTCTGAGGAAAAGAGCACCCAATATCAGGGGTTTTGTTACGGTTTCAAGGTAGTTTTTCACCTGTAGGGTCAATAATGGTTGGAAGAAATGATATACAGTGAAAAAATATACATTCAAATAATAATATCAACATCCTTTGTGTGTGAGTGTGTGTAAGTGTGTGTTCATACCCCGCTCCGGTCATCGACTCCGAGTTGCTCACAGCCAGGGCCACCACCTGGGAGATGTCCACTCTTCCCAAAGCCGAGGGGCTTCGGTCAGTCTCGTAGTAACTCAGGAAGCCGCCCTCCAACGTACACCAACGCCGCGCCATGTCTGAAGAACACACACAGGTGTGCAAGCGTTACAAATGCTCTTTCAAATGTGCCTTCCACGTTTAGTCAAGTCAACTCCAATTGCATGTGATGATTTCTTTAGCTCCCAGTTACCTGAATCTTTACTCAATCCTTACAATTTTAGGAGAGAACTCCAGTGACCTGTTTTCTGCACCTTAGAAAATAAGCTTTAAATGGTTCATTGGAAACAGTTCAGAACCCCGAGGAAAAAAAAGAAGAAAATAAAAACTTAAAAACGCAGCATTTTAAAAAAATGCTTTGAAAAACCAGCAAAATATGAGAAAAACCGAAAAGGGTCAAGATAACAAAAGAACATGCCAGCACATTCAACAAAACGCAGCTGAGCTTCACCAAAGTTGTAAGAAAAATTGTGTTTTTTATCTTTTGGTTTGATCAACATGCTTCAAATGTGCTCTTTCTTCCTTTCGCTCCAAAACTTGTGCGAAATCATTCCAAACATGATGTTTTCGTGCTTCCTTAAAAAGCCGCTTTGTCTGAAGCATGTTTTTCAAAATCTGTAAGTCCTTGCTGTTGGCTAAACAGAAACAACAGAAATAATGTTACTCTGCATATGTTAACTAAAACTACATTTTCTGAGTAAAAAAAATGTTTAGCAGAGATCCATTTAATCGGAATCGGTAAAACACAAGGCACGAAATAAGCTGCCGGCTCGTATCAAAACTGCTTCAACTTCACCCTGACTGCCGCAGCCACAGTTTTGCAGCCTGCAAAGTTAATTTAGGACATTATTCTTAATCATTGTTTTCTGAGAATAACTGCATTTCTGTTTAAAACATGAAATCCATTTACGAGCCGGTGTTTCCAGCTAATATCAGCTTTCAGTTCATCTATCCACTTTGGCCTCTGATGAGTGGTTGTGTGTGTGTGTGTGTGTGTGTGTGTGCTGTCGCACTGTGTAAACCTGCTGTAATCGAGTTGGTTTTCTGTTCTCAGCTGTTATGGATTTTGCATCCTGCTCCATTGTTGCCATTCATCACCTGAGTGCACATAAGAGCCTGTGTGACGCTGTAATTATTAATCAGGAGGATCGACTATTTTTTCCTCCAAACGGGAGCTATTTTGGATAAACACACTGTTGCATAAAGGGAGTAACATTGCAAGGTTTGGTTTTCAGAGGCCAAACATGTTTTTTTTTGCCATTGGAAGTTTATATAAAAAGACAGGAGGAAACAGCCTCTGACAAAGGAAAGAGGTTCAGAGGGTCAAAGGTCAGGGAGTCACTGCTGGTTGGTGTAAACAAAGCAAAAAACTGTTGGAAGCTTCTTTATTTTTTTTTATTTTCAGAGATAATAAGACCATATTTTTCGGCACAGTAACAAATCGGGCTGAATCTCAAGTTACCGAACACACTCAAAATTCCTAACCGCGGTTTCCAAATACTCCTTACCATGAGAGACAAAAAGGTTCGTATAACCTCCAATTATTTTGGACAGAGTGGAAAATCAGCATTCATTTTGACTTGCTTTTCACAACAGACTGCATGAACCAGAGCTATTTTTCCCCTTTACAGGCCCAGGTTTAAGCTGTCAAACATAGTTTTTGCACCTACATATGTGACACATTCCAAGAAGATTTGGGACGGGGACCATTAAGACGAAAACAACACCAATACTGAAACTATTAAGTTGTTCTACAGTTAGAGCCGCTCTAAACTGTTGAATGAGGGAATAACAGTGAATTAATTCATAGCATCGACTGCATATACATGCATTAACTTCCTGTCTGTCTGTCAGAAAGAAGTTCAAACTTAAACCATAATGTTTTGAAGTCAAAGACTGAAATGAAGTGATCCCACCACTTGAAATCTGGCGTTTTAGGTCAGATCTAACGGTAAGATGAAATGAGGAACGGGGAATAAAAGGACCTTTGTGCATTTATTAGTCAAATAACCCTATGAAGTGCTAGCATGGAGCAAAAAAATACAGATATCTAATGTTAAAAAGCCACATATCAGATGACCTGTACAAGCTGACTGGTTGTCAGTGTTCGTACAGAAATAGCACACAACGGTAGTGTAGACAGTACGTGAGGGCGCACGTACGTGCTCACACGTGCAGAATTAAAGCTGTGAAGAGAGAATTCAAGTCAATCGAACGTCTCCTCCGCGGTAAAAGCTCGAAAAACACACGCAGCATTGTCTTTCATGACTTGTCTGACTGTGTGATTTACATAGCCAATGAGCATGAAGTTCACAAAAACATACCTAATTTTGGATTTTCAAAGTCACCGTGCCATCTGCTTTTTTTGTTCCGCAACAAACACGCGCGCACACAAACAGCTTCCCAGACCCCCCCTCCCCACCCCCCAAACCCCACCGCTCACAACTCCAAAGTTCCCACTGTATTCATCTCATGAATATGCTAATTGTGCTTTCCTCTGCCAAGTGTGTGTGATGTTTCTGAAGGAACAGATATAGTTCCAATAAAAAAGGAAGTGTCTACAACTGGATGGTGAAAAGGAAAAAGGATGTGATAAGCATGAAAAAAAAGGAGGATGTCAGTTGTGCTCCATTCACCCCTTGTGCTGCCACACTGGCTTTTTCCGACGCTATCTCCGTGCTCTGTGTTTATGACAGGAGTAAAAACTATCGGACGCGATTCTGCAAACAGCTCCGGAGCCGCACAATAAGTGCCACTTTGTTTCTTACTTGGCATTTGAAAAATATTCTCCTTCTGACCTCACTCGAGAGGCAGAAGAAGCAGAAGAGGAGGAGAAAAAAAAAATAGAAACGCGCAGCTGCAGATTCATCGTCTCCGTTTAAATCCGACGGCAATTGACGAAAGCTCTGGGCTAGAGAGAAAGAGACGGAGTGGAATTTAAAGCCATTACCGCTCTGATCTGTCTGGCGGGTTATGGAGTCGTCTTGGTGACAAAAAAAGATGGAAATAAACTTCTCGGTGGTTTCAAATACATCTGTGAGGTTTGCAGAAAATGTCACGTCCATCACTCCCCAGCAGAGGAAGATTTAGCTCTTGCAACACAGAGTTTTTCTTTTCATTTATTTAACGTTGAACCATGGATAATTGCTTTATTGCAGGATTGTTTACTGTATATGTATTTTTATATATTGATTATATTAAGCATAAAACATGAAAACATCATGGAAAAATACAAAATATTGATTAAAACACATAAAGAGTAATAAATCAAGAACAAGTATGAAGATGCTTTAAGGGTGATTGCTTTAAATAAAACAGTTTAAATAAAAACAGGTTGTCCGTGCACATCAGAATGAAATATGTTAAGAGCTACTCAATGAAGTTTCAATAACTCCAAAAGCTATCCAGGGTTTTCTCTGCCATGTTATAGATACATTTTCTAAGTTATCTTTCCACTTAAGGTAATAAATACAAACCAATTAGGGTGTCCCTATTTCCAACACACGACTTCCCTATTTGAGTTTATTCTTAAGTAACTCCATGATCATGACGGAGTTAAACACTAAAAGAAGAAACTAAGTAACCAGAAATTGCTTTTTATTGACGGTTCAGTGGTTGAAAAACCTCTTCCTAATGCTTACACACCCTGACTAAATGCCCCTAAAGGGACATGAGGATCATTCACTCGAAACCTCTCATTCCTATTATGTTAAAAAAATAAATTTAAAAAAAGATGCATCAGATAAAGTTAAAGAGTCTAGCAATGATTTCACTATTATAGTGTAAAATGTCAAGCAGAGAAAGTTTTTTTTTGCTGCCATTTCAGCGATTTTCCGTGAGTTTCATTCAGTTTGAGATATACCCGCCGCTGAAGGGCGCTGAAATTTGTAGGAAAAAGTTTAGCCTTCCGCGGCGCCGAATGGCTTTCGGTCCCTTTTTAAGACACTTCGCCAGGAAACGGGCTTTATCAGACGTGTGCGTCTTTATTTGTGGCTCAGCATTCGCTTAGCGGCTGGGACAGTATGGGGAACAATGGTGCTTGATTTACAATCAGGCAGCTGCGTCCATTGCCAGCTGCCCCCCCCCCCCCCCCCCCCCCCCACCTACACAAAACGGGCCCCCGTGGCCCAGCCGTTCTCCACGGGAGTCCGCAACCAGCCCGCAAGAGGAAGCCAACCGCCGAGCGTGCTTCCACCAGATAAATTGGACCAATTAGACGCTGCGCCAAAAGAGAGCCTGCCGCATAGTACTTCCAGTGGAAAGCCTTCCAACCTCTGTCTTTTTAGAATTTCTTTCCACCCATCTCTCTTATTTGAGCATTCCGCAGGAAGTGTGGAAGGCGAGAAGGCTGATTAGACAAATCAAGCCGTGGAGGTGGCGGTTTCGGAGCGTCTGAATGGCTGCAGTTAGATCCTAACCAGTCTCGACTCTGAATGCGCGTGCGGCTTTATTACTGAGCTCCCGGTGCCCCGCTAAACTTTTTTTTTCCCCCCGCATTGCCCATTTCGGCGGCAAAATAGCAGAAAAGCGCCCCTTTCCCCCCCCCCCCGCTCCACCCTCGCTCACCTCGCTCTCCCACATCCACCAATCTTCTGCCTATCTTGCCATCGGACTAAAATATCTGGGATGAAGACATCTGGTAGACAGCTTGTCAGGGGGGAGCTGGAAATGGAAATCGAGAAACTGAAGGAATCCGAACGATCCGTCTGTGCCAGAATTAGAGTCCACTTCATTACGGGGAGGGATGGACACACACAGCATAAGATAAGGCTGGGGAAGAAAAAAAAACACTATCTGCCATCTATTTCTCGCTTTAGCGCTCAGCGCCACACGTTTATTTAGGGAAGCGCTCCGAAATGGATCATAAATGAAGAGGATATGACTTATTAGGCTTTATTTACTCTTTGAGAAATGAGTAAAGTGAGCAATTAGCCCGTTTAGCGAGGAAATCTGAACAAGAATCACAGATTTGGGATATTATGGAACGCCCAGGCTCAAAGTTTGCAGCTAAAAGTAATTGAATTGTTCATAGGGGCTCCATTAAGCATCATTTTGAATCCTTTCCATGGCCGCTCCTCCTCGGGCAGATGTGAGTTACTGTTTCTGGTGAAAGCAGAGCTCGGCGCTGATGCGGGGAAGGCTAAACTAATCAGAAATTAGGGCTGCCATTTCCCTGCTGCCACTCACCATTTCGCACAGTAACGGTGTCCGTTTCCCCCGTCCAGCACGCTCAGAGATGCCCACACAAAGCAAGGACACACTCCTCTGAATATAGGAGCGGAATGAGTCACTCCTCTAGCCGTTAAACGGGGGAGGAGGACTTCATTTGAACCGGAATCAACCGTCTGCGCTGGATTGATCGTGGAGTTCGAACTGAAGGCAGGGAAACAGGGAGAGTGGAACCTGGTTTTTAAGCACAAATGAGACAACCCTGATAGTTTTTTTTCCAGTTTTAAACCACGTTGCCAGGCTTATTCTGAGCCGGCTGCCTTGCTGTCCATCTTAGTGCCATAATCGCACCAGTAATAAAATCGTTGGTGGGGCACAAGCCTGCTGGAGCTGACCCCAAACAGAACAAAGAAAGTTTAAGACGCTGTTATCACGCCCTGAGCGCAACTCGTGAATTATGATAAGCCTATAGAGCAGGGGGCACCAACACAAGTTTAAGTTTTCTCTAGTTCAAAGGTATTGAGCACGTGACAAAACAAAACCAGTCTAAGCGTAAATGGGTGCAGTTTCTTACCCCCAAAACATGGCAGAAAAACAAAAGAAAAGGGATCACTTTCACAACGAATGGGAGGAGGAGTTCTTTTTTTAAGACCTGCGTGTATCTGATTTGCGGGGCAACTGTGGCGACGGGAAAGCGGCACAATGTGGAGAGACACTTCACTTCGTGCCACAAAAGCTACCATGCTAACTACATGGTTTTGTCAGTGGCTAGTGAAAACAAGTGAAAGTGAAAACTCCTATGTAAATGTAGTGATGTACAGTAAGTGATCATCTGAAAATTTAACAGTTGCTGAGATAAATAGAGATAAAGTGGTGTATATTGATATGTTTTCCATTTTGTTGTCACAGATGAGTATCATTAATGATTATTAATAAAGTATAACTAAAAGCATATTGAGCAAATGTATTATTTCAGAAGAGTGTATCAAACTGGTAGCCCTTCGTGTGACTCAGTACCCATGAAGTAGCTCTCAGTTCAAAAAGGTTGGTGACCCCTGCTATAGAGCATCTATAGAGCATCAAACCGTTGGCCAGGGAGCAAACAGAGTCTGATTGCACATTCCAAAACACCCCCCACAGTCCTGACGGCTTCGTTTTGATTGACGGAGTTGGAACGCGGCGAGTCTTGAACCCGTCCCCTCTGAATTTTTTTCAGCGGCCGCAGTCAAAAGCAGCGTCACCGCTCAGCAGCAAAACTCTCCATAAAAGATTACAACACCAGGTGTTTATGGGCCGGCAAATCAAAAGAACCCGACCTGCTCGGGACGCCCGGCGAGGCCCGGAGCGGCGCTCGGGGGAAAAAGAGACACTCGTCGCAAAAGCTTGTTCGCAACGCGAACTAAAGGCTTTTACACCCCAACTTTACACTCCGTTGTCTTTTACTGCTGTAGTAAACTGATATAAAGAGACGTTTCGGAAAACGCTGAATAAGCGGTTGCGATGTTGGCTCACAAAGCAGCACACAAGCTGCAAAAATGTGCCACCAAGCTTTGCCTGGGAGCTGCTAGTTGAGATTTAGCTGATATATTGTTAAAGTATTTCTTAATTAAAAAAAAAAGGCTTTGTTGCCTTAATGTCTCAGTATTTGAATTTACCTAGTACAATATGGTTATAACGGCATCAACAAGGTCAGCAAGAATTTAAAAAAAATGTCATAGCCATCCTTTAAAAGTGACTTTAAAATGCATTCGATTTGTGCAGTTAATGGCATTTTGGGGAGATAATCGCTCCAGTCCAGTTCCAGTTCCAGCGCGAGGCAATTTCCCAGAAACTGATCTCTCACCAACGAGGGGCCGAGGCTGCGCGGGCCGAAATAAGAGATGGATGTCTTGCTCAACATGAACGGGAGCTGGTACCGTTTCGCTTCCGTCCTCTCATTCCTTCTCCCCCTTCCTCCATCTTCCGAATAACCCCTTCTCCCTGGAGGCAGGGCCCTTAGCAGGCTCCTTCTCGTAATTACCCGTGGGCCCGAAAGAGCTCCAGCTGTTGGGAGGAGTGGGGAAACTGGAGTCTGAGCAAAAGTTTGTAAGTTTTTAAGCATGTTGGAGGACAAAAAAAGAGGAAATTAGAAGTTCTGGAGGAAGGGTAGACAGGTGAATTTAAGAGGAAGTGGGAGAAACTCTCTCCCCTTTAAGGTCTGTCTTTCTTCTGTCTCCATTTTAGCCTGACCATAGTTTGGTCAGTGGTCAGCGTGTGCTGCGTTGAGCGTCACAGCTCTGCAGTGGTGGAGAAAGTACTCATACAATGTACTTAAGTAAAAGTACAAATACACAGACAAAAATTTACTCAAGTAAAAGTCAAAGTACCACATTATTATTTTACTTAAGTAAAAGTAAGAAAGTACAAGCTTTTAAAACTACTTAAGTATTCAAAGTAAAAGTACTTGCCAACCATAATACCTAACGGCTTATATAATGTCGTTAAGTGTACCTATCGTATTTAGTTTGAATAAATCAGTAATGTACCATTTTAATGAGCAATGCTGCAGATAAAGCATGTTTTTATGTGTTTACCCCCTGTGACAGTTTAGATTTAGATATTTTATGCAGGTCCTGCGTACTGTGCTGCTCTTCTTGAGGGAGGGCCTAATGGTTATTTCCCGCTTTGGATTGGTTCAGCGGACTCATTCTGCTCTCGCCATTGGATACTTTCAAACTAACGAACAAATCAAAAAAACGAAATGCGCCTCGGATGTAACGAGTAACGAAACGCTGTATAGAAATGTAGTGAAGTAGAAAGTACAGATACTTACTGTTAAATGTAGTGGAGTAAAAGTAGAAAGTATCCATTGTTAAATCTACTTAAGTAAAGTACAGATACACGGAAATTGTACTTAACCCACCGCTGCAGCTCTGTCATCGTCACAGCTCTGTCATCGTCTGACGAGGACTCCCAGAAGACTACGCAGAGTGCCTTTGAGAGACGTGCGCATTGATCGTTTTGACTGGACTGTTTGCTGTACGGACTAAACCATCGGTCAGCTGACAGCTGACTGACTGACACCGACTGATCCCATCAGCGCTTAACCCCCTGACAAACACGAGGCTCGAAATGCTCCCGAATACGATGATGGATTGATCGGCCTTGCCAGGGGTGTGCAAAGTAGCTTACCCCCCTATTCCCTACTCACCGTCTCTTCCACGCCGATCCAGTGTGGCCTTGGCGGGCCCAGAGGAGATGTAGAGGAAGCCGTCCATGAAGGGGGAGGCGTCGGACGGGGAGATGCTGTCCGACCACTGCTCCAGCCGAGGAAAATCTACCAGGGGAGCACACAATGCAGATCGTTTAGTGTCCAGCGTCCGGAGTTTTGCCCCCTAAAACCTCACCAGCAATTCTGCGAGGAGTTTCAGACGTTCTCGGTCAGAGACATGGACAAAAAGCTCCAAAACTAGAACTAACAGACCCTCTGCAGTGAGCCGATACAAGCCGATTAATTTTTTATGTTGTCCCTGCCCTATTTTCCATATTTTTTTCCATATTTCGACATTGCAGATATTTTGAAAGTGGTACTCCTTAGAAAATATTAAAATATGGTCAAATAATTCATACACCAACTTAAAAGAATGATTATTGGATCTGCATCTGTTGAGAAGAAACAAACAAACCGGTGTTTCGGCTGCATTTGTTCGGTTCTGAGATCAGCCGGGAAGCTTCCACATTACCGAATTCCCCCTTAAGCAGGACAATGAATCCCCACCAGCTTCCTGATTGCCGTTCTTGAACCCTTGCTCTGACCTCGGCGTGAAGAGTGTTTTCCCCATCGGCGCTAACTTAGCCGCACAGCTTTTATCCATTTTGTCACAAGTGGCATAAAACGCGATTATACAAGCTGCTGTTTATTTAGTCGTGACTTTGTCACATGGTCACACTGCTGCAGAGTCAGAGATAAGGCACGGGCCACCATGTGCTCGATCTGTCAAAAAATTAGTTTTTACACCGCCGTCATTTCATCTTTCCATTTAAATTCAAAGCCCTCCTCTTCTATTCTACCCCTAACTCCTTTACTTCAGAGCTCCGTCTCCTCGTCCTTTTTTATTTTTTATTTCGCAGGCTATAAGAGCTCCCTACATTCAACCATATCATTCGAAAA
The DNA here is from genome assembly GCA_907169785.1 of Menidia menidia. Taxonomy (NCBI): domain Eukaryota; kingdom Metazoa; phylum Chordata; class Actinopteri; order Atheriniformes; family Atherinopsidae; genus Menidia; species Menidia menidia. Next base: position 1,186,425 of record CAJRST010014446.1, read on the forward strand.
ATTCAATTAGCTTCAATTCTGAGGTTCAATTTTCTGCCAGAGCCTCGGTAATATCTTACAGATCGTATCTTCAGTACCTCCAGCTCTCTCATCAAGCAAGGTAAAATGGCTTTAATTGAAATCACTTTTGATTGAAGTGACATTTCCACCCTTTTGCCGACGCCTCATCCGCGGTCGCGTCATTCCCAAAGAGAAGAAGAAGGATCGGTTCATTTAATAAGACGGCTCACGTGTTTGTTCTGTGTCGACTCATTATGTCAAGCTAATTAACTGTGTTTGCGAGAGCATTATTAATCCTCACTTTACAGAGGGGTATTCGTTCATTTATATGAGAATCCGGAGCAAAAATCTAACTGAATGAATGTCGTGTATCATGTCTCACACCGCGTTCATGCCCTAGGACTAATAAAATGGTGATGATGAGCAAGTAAAGGCCGCTATGAACAACCGTGAGATGAAAAACTTAAATCCTGCTGAGTGACGAATTCAAACCCAAAGGACATTTGCCTTGTCAAAACCTGAAATCTGGATCTGGTATCTTGGCCCTCTCAGGGCAGACGCTGCCCAGATAGGATGTTATTTATCATGTAGAGCTTCTTATTGCAATCAGCACTGGAGTTAAATCTACTTAGCAAAAGAAAATATTGAACAAGATTATTCAAAATCTTATCCCGTTTAAATGTAAATGTAAAAAACTGTAGGGAAAAAAAATGGGTGAATGTCCAGGCTATAGGAAAGCTTTAAAATAAACGAGAATACTCTGACTATCTGGTCAAATCAGTCAGAAAAATTGGTCTGATTCGTTGAGACTAAGAAAGAAGAGCAAAACGTGTGTGTTTAAATGCTTTGTAAAACATTTACTCAAAAAGAGCATTGTAGTTTTCTTATTTTCCCCGATAGAATTTAATCTATATACAAGATGACGGGTTCCGCCAGCCTGAATGTGTGATTTGCCATTGTCCTTCCAAAAACGAGCCTCCCTGAAATGGATGGAGCCCAGATGGCGACACATGACGCTTTAAAACCTCTTTGTACTGTGTGGAGTAAATGGCGCCTTTGCATATGCGCAAATGGCTCGTTCCATGTGAACTGATGCGCCCCCGAACCGTCGCAGATGTTGCACGTTGAACCGAGCGCGGGGGATCGGAGAGAGAGAGAGAATGTGAGGGGGGCCATTTTAATAGGCTGCTTTACATAGTTATGCTGAACTCAACCCTGCTAATGTTTTCGGAGGAACCGTCCAAATTTGAGCGCGCCGAAACTGCCAACTTGGTAGCAATGGAAGGGTAATGAACGGGACGGAATGAACCCCCTGAATACGCCATCGTCCTAGGTCGGTTACAAGTCCGCGCGGTAGCGTGTAGCAACAGAGGGAACGGCGGCGTTTCCTGGCACGGTACCGTCATCTTAACGACCCGTGGCTATCCGGAATTAAGCGATATAACTCTGAAGTGAAGCCCATCGAATCTAGCTTTGAAGTTAATACGGAGGACGTGTCGGCCAATAACGGCGTCGTAAACATCTGAAAATACCATAAAAAAATTAGCCACACCAGTCGGATTAACACAATGTAAATAACACAGTCGCTCGGAGTTGAAAATGTAACGAGCATCCCCTCCCTGTGTGAGCCGGCTAAAGCGTTCCATCTGGGGGGGGGCTTAGAGCTGGACTCCGCTAAGATGGGGCTGTGATGTCCGTGGGGGTGGCCAGCTGAGGAGTCTGGCCCGAGTCGATTGGTTCATTCCCCCCCGGTGGAGGGTGGCGACATGACAGAGTGCTCAATTAACCATCTGGCCGCCCACGCCGGCGGCGGCAAAATGGCCTCCCACGGGCGCGGCGGACAGCGGGGGCAATCAGAGACGCTTGTTCACAAACGCCGACACGAGCCAAAAACAGCTCTTACTTTCCCGAACCGTGCGTGACCTTTGACCCTCAGACTTTGTTTACGGTTAGGTGCATTACTGAAAAAGAGCTTTATGATAACCTGAAGAAGAACAGAATAGAAAAAGCGGCGTACACTGTAGCAATGCGCATCCCCCGTTTGTGTCGCTTGTATCTTTTTTATTATCCTCCCAGAATGGCAGCCCGATACATTTTTAATGCTCTGCAAGATTTAAAGCGCCGGGGATGCTACTGTGGGGTGGAAACCGTAAAGCCTGTTCGTCTCTAAAGCCATGATGTGTCATTTAGAAAGATTGGGACTCGTGAGAGTTGTTGAGGAGGGTTGATCTAAACAGCAGGAAGGACTTGCTGCACAACGCTTAAATGGAGCTCAAAGGTGCGTGCGTAAATATCATTTGTAAAGTAAAGTTTTGCCACTATGCTGGTTTTGAGGGAATGACCAATAACAGTAAGCCAGAGGCTGAGGATTGATATTAAACATCTTTAAGCTCTAAGTTGTGTTTGTGGGTTTCATGAGAGTGTTGTTCACTGCCGGGGCCGACATGAAGCGCACAAGGGATCTTTATCAACTCAGTAACAGACGCACAAAAGTCTGCTGCTGCTTTTTGAGGGGCAATCTGTAATAAATGCATCCGTTTGAAACGCATTTAGTTTTTTTTTTTTTGCTTTATCACAGATGCACTTTCATGTCTGGCGCTGCTTTGTAAACTACTTTTCTTCAACTAACAAGGACTGAACTGTGAGGGATGAACCTGACTGGCTCAACTGTTAGTGGAAGCAGGGACAACCCAAACCAAAGCATAACACAGAGCCTCGATACCTATAGAGAAAAATCTATCCATTGTACCGGTGTGGGCAGCTGGTCCTCTTTGATACCACCGGTAAATGTGTTTACCTCTCCTAAGAAGTGTCCGTGAGGACCATTCAAAGAAGCCCACACAGAATTACTGAAGCGCTGACAACAGCCAGTAAGTTAACAGATATGTGAATAAATTCAAACGAATACTTCACTGTATATCGATAAATTACCAAATGGTACTTAAACAAATGCAAACTAAGAAACTCAAAGCCGTTTGCTTTAGTCTCTCTTTTTGAAAACCACTATCAATAACATTTTCAGGGGCCTGTTAATATCCTTTGTGGAGGTTTCAAAGACTTAAGGGGGTTTCGGATCAATCAAATCGGCCTCGGTTTCATCAGATTATTGACTAAACTTTAGCAATCGCGCAGACTATCGATCTCTATTTCGACAACTCGACTCATCCCAAGTTAAGGTGTTAGCTTTGTTGCGACACCATATTTGATCAGACTGGGAAAAAAGGAGAGGAAAGAAGCATTAAATGAGGACATCATGTGCTCAAATGGAGGTTAATGTTTGTTTGTGTGTCAAATAACAGTAGTTTTCTATATTTACAGTTTGGGCTGGTCATACTACCCTGGTCATGCCAAACAACAAGCTGTGTAGGGGCGGCCATTTTAAAACCGGCTCTGCAGGACATTTTGCTGTGTGTGTGGTTGCACGTTTTACCATGATTTACCTTTATGGTTCATTCCTCCACTGTCACAGTCATTTCTGTACTAGGCAGAACATCTAAACTAGCACTGGGAGGTTGGAGAGCGAATGGCGGTTGGAGCTCAGCAGCTTGTCGCATACCTGAAACATTTATGAACCCGGTAACCAGCTTGTGTTTCCAATCCAGCGGGGACTGCTGGCAGGAGCCTCTTCTGCCCATTGACCACCGTTATAAACCGAACGCATCAGCGTTTTCACATGATTTTCTACTGTTTTCTTTTGCAGTAATTGCAGACGTTTTTAAGAGCATATAGCACATGAGCCTTTTCCAAAATACACCAACAACTCCTGGCGCATGTTCAGGATCTTCCAGCGAAGCTGAACACGCATCTGCACTTTGTCTTTTACAGGTTTTCACATCAGGCTACATTCCTTCATGGTTTTTAACGTTCGAATCCGAGTACGGACATAAAAACCTGAAGGCAGTTTCATCTCCGAGACACATCTGCCACAATAACTGCCCCGGTTAGGCGTCCATCGGCAATGCCTCTGAGTTCAGTGCGGAAGCTTTATGGGGAAACTTTTTTATTCAGGGAAATCTCAAATGTCCCTTTGTGTCCACTTAAAACTCCTAACAACCGCTGCCGCATTTTTGCTGTGGTAAATTAGCTTTAAAAAAGCGGCGTCGTGGCACGCATTTTTGACAGCTGACTTTATTTATATAGGTTAGGCACCCCTTTGGAACGCAGCATATGGGAATACCCTCATAAAAGGGAACCAGGAAACATGTAACGCACTACCCCGGGTAGATGCCTTCAACCATTAAGGAAAAGAGCATACCTCTGAAGTTTGTCTTATTTTTTTTTTCCCCACAGAATCTGGGATTGGTGTTATGGAAATGAGCACGTTCCTGCGGTATCCCAGGGTGCTCTCGAGCGAGCAGGTGTGGGCGGGAGGCCGTGAATACATTCGCGTTTACAAAAGAGAGAGAAAGAGGGAGCTAATGGAGTGGCCGAGCTCTGCCTCGAGTGGGAGTCCTCGCACCGGGGGTCTACAAATGAGCCGCAGTGGAGGGACCCGGCTGCTCCGGGACGGGCAGGTTGACAGCTCACTCACTGCATCCGATGGGGGAAGGGGCCTGGGTTTTATTTTTTTACAAACCGGGAGCATGATTCACGCTGCGAAGACAGGCGGCGGTGAAGTTTTTCTGCACACTAGTCCCAATTTAGAGTTTAGTTCACAGACGTGACAGCCTCCTCCACGGTGTCTGACTGTTTATTTGCCGGCTCATCTCTCTGTCCCGGGGGGTCATTAAAAAGGGAAAAGACCACGCTTGTCATTATTTTTCTTTGAAAAGAGTGTCTGGTTTAACTGCTCTTTCTGGCGAGCCGAATGGAGGCCTGATGCGTGCTCTCGCTGTGAGAACGTGTTTCGCAGGATAAGCGAATTGACACAGAGGCATCCTGCCACAAACAACTGAAATATCTATATGTGCCCTTATGATACCGAGGATGTGTGCACTTGTTATCCTGCTGAAAAGAAGAAGAAAAAAAACTAGTTATAACCCCAGGCTGGGCTCTTCCAAAACTCCACAACAAGCTCTGAACTCTGTTTTGTCCCCGATATTGGCTGCCGCTCCTCTTCTTTTATTCTCGCCTCCGTCTTCCCTCTGTCAACAGCGAGCTGTGCAGTTGGGATGCTTTCATATGGGTATTGAATTGTTCCCTGATCCTGCCAGACACAACACCGCGCGCGAGTGAAAGGGCTCCGTTTTTCTATTTAATCAGAAATGTTCACGAGTCTGTCTGCGAGCTCAGGGGGCCGCGCAGCTCTGTGTGGCGAGAAAATGTGGGAAAATGTCAATGGGAGGAATTTTGGACAGTTTTTCTTTTCTTTTTTTTTTTGTGGGATGTCTAAATCGCTTCAAAGCACTGCTTCTTCTTTCTTGTATAAATCCACTGATGCAAAGTTTTGCTCTTACCCCTTTATTAGAAACTGTCGCTTATGCAGCGGTTGCAATAAACCCGATTTAGATCATGTCTTCATAGTCATCTTTATTCATCAGTGGGCTGCGCTGAAGCTCATTTCACTTCGTTATGGATGACGTGCTCTATAAGACGGCGTAATTACTGTTATCAACTGCTCTTTTTGAAAGCAAATCCCACGACAAGACCAGGGTTCACAGCGTGTCTGTCAGTCCTTAATTCTTCAGGCCGTCTGTGAGATGCAGCACACAGTTTCACTCAAGTGTGTGGAACTCAAAAAGGTGTAAACGTTGCTTTTTCAGCAGCGCTTTCTAATCATTTTGTTTTTTTTCTGTTTATGGGATATGTGACCAGGATAAACAGAATTGCAATTTTCCTGTCCGACTGTAATTTTCTTTCTCTCGGAGAGCTGTAATTCTGACCGTCCTTCATGAGAAGATTAAGCTGCGTTTTTTCAGAATGAAAACTATCGACTGTGAAATAACTCACCAGAACTGGAACCGCCCGGCGGACCTTCCTTCACGCACTTAAACAACTCTCCAAATGAAACAGGTGGTCAGACACAACAAAACAAAAACAAAACAGCGGCGCGACGGCATCATTACCTTGAAAAATAAATAAATAAAAAGAG